>PVIH01011114.1:0-71041 GCA_004025045.1 Sigmodon hispidus | reverse complement strand
AGCAGTGTGAGGTCAACTCTCCCTCCCAGGCCAGGATACAGGCGCTGAGGCCCGCCGAGCCCTCCTCACCTCTGGTCAGGGTTCGAATCCACCCCTCAGAGACCCCTGCAGTTAGTTTGCTCAGTTCACTCAGTTCAGGGTCGCAGTAGGGCTCCTAGTAGATTCCCTGAGCAGCAGGAGCTGCGGGTGTGGCCAGGTGGAGAGTTCAGCTGCCCCTGCTCCAGAGTGCGCTGTGACACCACAGAGAGCACAGGTCCCGGTGGCGGAACCGGAAGCAGTGTTACAGGTTCTTACCAAATTAAAAAATCTGTGCGAAGTCTATCAAATCTCTTAAATGTAGATTAGTGCTAATAAAGTGATATCACAATTCCACAATAAATACAAAAGCCTTATTTTTTTAAATGTTAAGCTAATATAAACTCGCAGAGGCTAAAGTTGTAAGCACAGGCCCTTCATGTGTCTTTATGAAGTCCTCTGCATGTGAATATTAATAGCTTTCAGGTTAGAAATTTTATGGGATTCCAGAGAGTGTGAACAAGGGGGTCTCTGATTCTGTCCCCCTACCACACACTTAGGACTCTTTTCCTCCTGTTGATTTACAGTGTTCATCTTTAATATAATAGATTTTGTTTTTTTGTTATCATTTAAAATCCTGTGTTTTCTAATGAGAATCAGAAAGGGAGGAGATCCAGATAGGATGGAAAGTGAGAAGGAACCAAGAGAACTAAAAGGAGAGAAAATTGTTAAAAGAATATATTGTATGAGAAAATAATCTGTATTTAATATGTGACTAAACAAATTTGTAATCATCTCCAAGCATGGAAGTACACTGAAGTTTATAACAGACTGAAAATATGAATTTTAAAAATAATAATTATAATAAAATAAAAAACATTTAAAAAATGGCCAGTATGGAATCAGTGAGGCAATGATGACCATAAGTTTAAGCATTGGTTAAAAAGAAATCCACAAAAATATTTTTAATTAAAAAATGACATTATTTTTAATAGATAATAATAAGTTTATTAAATATTCTGAATATTTATAGTGTTTTAACAAATGTAACAAAACCAAAATTCTCTGAAATATAATTATTAAAAAGAAATACAGGGCCACAGGCCCCATGTGCATCATTGGGAAGAAGAGCCATAGAGCTCAAGCAGCATAATGCTCTCCTGCCCTCTTGACAACCATCCACTGCAGTGCCAGCAACCATCAGAGACACAGGCTTATTCTGCATCAATTGGAAGAAGAAGTTATCCTGGAAACATTCATCCAACCTGTATATATTGGAGGAAAAAAATGAATAGACAACAGTGTAAGAATACATTCTACAAAAGAAGGGTAATATGGCACCACAAGAAACTATTAGTTCTATAACAGCAAGACTTGAACATCTCAAAACAGATGAAGCAAAAGAAAATAACCTTAAAAATAACTTGTATCCTATCACAACACCATGTACTAAAGTGAAAGTTTAACAAAATAAATCACAGAAAGCCTATAAACTTGTGGGAACTGAATATTTTTCAGTTGAACCACCTCTTGGTCAAGGAAGAAATCGAGGAAGAAATTAAAGATTTCCTAGATTTCAATGAAAATGATTCTGCAACATATCCAAACTTATGGGACACAATGAAAGCAGTGCAAAGAGGAAAATACACAGCATTAATTGCCTACATCAAAACTTGGAGAAATATCACCCAAGAAACTTAAGAGCACAGCTGAAAGCTCTAGACCAATTAGAAGCAAACTCACTTAGTAGTAGTAGACCTCAGGAAATTATCAATCTCATGGCTGAAATCAATGATATTAAAACATAGAGAATAACACAAAGAGTGAATGAAACAAAGTAGGTTCTTTGTAAAAAAAAAATCAACAATAGAGATGATTCATTATCCAAAAGACAAAGAGACAGAGAGTATATCCAAATTCACAAAATCAGAAATAATAAGGAGACACAACAACATACACCAAGGCAGTTCAGAGAATCATTATGTCATATTTTCAAAACATGTACTTCACTAAATTGGAAAACCTTTAAAAAATGGACAACTTTCTAGATGGATACCACTAAAAAATTTAATCAAGACCAGACAAATGGCATAAAAAGACTTATAACCCTCAAGGAAATTGAGGCTGAATTTGAAAGTCTACCAACCAAAATAAGCAGAAGGCAGATGGTTTCAGCACAAAATTCTACCAGATTTTCAAATAAGAATATATTACATTACTCCTCAAATTCTTCCACACAATAGAAACTGAAGAACATTGCCTCTCTTTTTTAAAGAGGCTATGCTGCCTTGATATGCAAACCACAGAAAGATGCAACAAAGAAAGAAAATTACAGATCAATCTTTCTCATAAACATTGATGCAAAAATATTCAATAAAATACTGGCAAACCAAGTTAAAAACATAAAAATCCCATTTGCCATAGTCAAGTAGGCTTCATACCAGAGATGCAGAAATGGTTCGACATATGAAAAACTGTCAATGTCATCCATAATATAAGCAACCTGGAAAAACAATTGTATAATCATTTCATTAGATGCAGAAAAAGCATTTGACAAAATCTAACACTCATTCATGATAAAAGTCCTGAAGAAATCAGGGATATAAGGAAAAAAACTTAAACATATTAAAGACAATAAACAAGCCATCAGCCAACATCAAACTAAACAGAGAGAAACTCAAAGCAATTTTACTAAAATAAGGAACAAGAAAAGACTGTCCACCATCCATATTTGTATTCAGTATTGTTCTTGAAGACTTAGCTAAGGCAATAAGACAACAAAAGGAGATGAAGGGAATACAATTTGGAAAGAGAGAAGTCAAACTATCTCTATTTGCAGATGCTAGTATAAATAGTGACCCCCAAAGTTTTACCAGGGAACTCCTATAGATGAAAAACACCTTCAGCAAGGTAGCAGGATACAAAAAAGGTCAAAAAATTAATAATCCTTCTAAACACATATGTTAAAAGGGCTGGAAAACAAATCAGGAAACAACATCCTTTACAATAGCTACAAATAGCTTTAAATACTTTGGGGAAATTCTAACAAAAGAAGTGAGGGACCTATATGACAAAATTTTCAAAGAAAAAAATTAAAAAAGATATCCAAAAATGGAAGGTCTCCCATGAAGGTCTCCCATGCTCCTTGAAAGGTAGGATCAACATAGTAAAATGGCAACCATAGTAAAGCAATCTACAGTCAATCTTCAATGCAATCCCCATCAAAATTCCAAAACGATATACAAAACTCAAAATAACAATACTAAACTTCATGTGAAATAACAAGAAACCCAGGATTGCCATAACAATTCTGTTCAATCCTAGAACTTCAGGAGGCATCACTATCTCTGACTTCAAGCTATACTATGGAGCTACAGTAATTAAAAAAAAAAAAAAAACAGCCTGGTACTGACATAAAAACAGACTTGTGGGTCAATGTAATTGAACTGAAGACTCTGACCTTAATTCACACACCTATGAACACCTGATTCTTGACAAAGAGGCTAAAGATATACAATTGAAAAAAAGTATCTTGAACA
Organism: Sigmodon hispidus; assembly: GCA_004025045.1. Classification (NCBI taxonomy): domain Eukaryota; kingdom Metazoa; phylum Chordata; class Mammalia; order Rodentia; family Cricetidae; genus Sigmodon; species Sigmodon hispidus. The sequence goes on along the minus strand of PVIH01011114.1, from coordinate 67,487 downwards.
AATGTTGCTGGCATAACTGGATGGTAGTATATGGAAGAATGCAAGTAGACCCATTTCTACTACCCTGTAAAAAACTCAGATCCAAGAAGATCACAGACCTCAACATAAACCCAGCTACACTGACCTTGATAGAAAATAAAGTGGAAAATACACTGGTACAGTTAACCACTTCATAAAGATAATACTAATAGCATAGACAATAACAACAATTAATAAATGGGACCTCCTGAAACTGAGAAGCTTCTGTAAGACAAAGTACATTGTTAATAGGGCAAAATGACAGCCTACAGATTGGGAAATATATTTGCCTATATCTGACAGGACTAATCTCTAAAATATATAGAGAACTCAAGAAACTAGAGGCAAAATCTCAAAATAATCCAATTAAAAATTGGGTTCAGAGCTAAAAAGAGAATACTCAACAGAAGAATTAAAATGGCATAAAGACACTTAAAAATTGCTCTACATTCTTAGCCATCAGAGAAATATAATCAAAACCACTATGAGATATGACCTTATACCTGTCAGAATGGCTGAGTTAAAAAAAAAAAACCCAGATGACAGCCTATGCTGGAGGGGATGTGGAACAAGGGCAACACTCCTCCATTGCTGGTACAATCCTTTATTGTATAGCCACTATGGCGGCTTCTTGGAAAATTGGAAATCAATCTACCCAAGGATCCATCAATACCAATATTGGGCACATACCCAAACAACACATATTCTTACCCTAAGGGCATTAGCTCAACTATGTTCATAGCAGCATAAATTTTAATAGCCAGAACTTAGAAACAATCTAAATGTCTCTCAACTGAAGGATAAATTAACAAACTCTGATACATTTACACAATGGAGTATTACTCAGCAATGTAACACAAATGACATCCTAAAAATTGCAGGCAAATGGATGAATTTGGAGAGTATCATTCTGAGGGAGTTAATACAGACCTAGAAATATAGATCTGGCATATACTAACTCATAAGTGGATTTTAGGATTTTAGACATAAAGAATTGCCAGGCTGTAAATCACAACTGCTGAACAGCTAGGTAACAGAAAAAACTTAAAAGAGGCATCTAGGAATCTTTCTGGGAATGGGAAATAGAGAAGATCTCCTGAGTAAATTGATATCATAGTGGAGAGCAAGCAAGATGAAATGTGAATAAATCATGAGAGAATATGGTTCAGTGAGCAGATCACCAGAGAAGAAGAAAAAAGAAATGGATATCTTGATATAGGGAGCCACTGTGGGGTTATAGAGAAACCTAGTACTAAGGAAACCTCCAAGAACCCACAAAATATCATGGGCTAGGACTTCAAGCAATAACAGAGAAGGTGCCTAAACAGGATTCTTCCTATAATCAAATTAATCACCACCATAATTGTCGTTATAGAGTCTTCATCCAGCAGTAGAAAGAGGCAGAAGCAGAGATTCATAGCTAAGCACCAGTTCAAGCTCTGGTCCAGCTGAAGTGGGAGAGGGGAGAGAGTATGTGAACAAAGGGATCAGCATCATGAGGAAGAGACAGAAAGAGATGGCTGGCCTGAGCTATTGCGATTGTATCAGAAACATTGTATCAGAAACAATCACTGAGAAACTTTCATGGTAAAGAACTAAACCCTCCAAAGGAAGAAGACTGTCAAATGACATGGCAGTTTATGAAACAACTTGCAGTAGACTATGTTCCTGGTGAATGAACTGACACATCACAGCCCATTCCCTACAGAGAAACACCTAACTCAGCCTTAACCCTGGGCTTAGGGACTCAGACCTACCTCTACTAGGTATGCCAACTTAATTGACCCACCTTGAAACTTCTTGCTCTCCTTGGGGAATGGATGGGAGGATGGGGTGGAAGGAGGCTGAGAGAGGACAGGGAGGAACTGGGAGGAGGGAAGAGAGAGGGAGCAGTGGTAAATATGAAAAAAGCCCTTTTCAAATAAAAGGTAAACATGGAAAATGACAGACAAAGACACTTGACATGAACCTCTCCCCTCTACAAGCATGCACCCATGTGCTCACAAAAGAAGGCAGAGCTAAGTAGCAGGTCCTTAAGTCACTGAGGGAACTGAGGTTGCTAATGGGGATTAGGAAACCAGGTCTTGGGGATTTCCCAGCTTCTCCTTCATTTCTATTTTAATGTCTCTCTCCTGTGGCAAGCCACTTTCTGGCCTGCAGAAGGATGAGTCACCACATGCAGGATTCTTCTAGGATCACACTTTATTGGAGTACAGCTCAGTTGAGGTAGAATGGTGGAAGAAAGATCCCATGTCTGAAATGCAGCCTGCTTATATAGGGAAACTGGGATGCGTGTAGCCATATGATTGGCGCCCAAAGTAATGCCTCATTAGCATATAACTGGTGATAGGTCCAAAGTAATGCCTCATTAGCATACAGCTGGTGATAGGTGGTAAGGAGTGCCAAATTAGCATAGTCAGGGATCACCTCGGATAGGTCACTATTCAGCGCCTAATTAGCATAAGTGGCGGAGATGCAATAGCTGAGGAACATGATGCAATGTTCCAGCAAGTTGCCCAAGGGCCAACCGCGCCCTACACTCTCCTTCCTTTCCCTCTCCATCTTTACTCCTCAGATAGAGTAAATGACCACTTTTTCCCATTCACTCATTCCACCATAAAGGGCTCTCCCATTAAAGACCTAATCAATGAGACCCCCTACCTTGGCCTTTGAACCTCCCAAATTGTGAGTTAAATACATCTCTTTACTTTCTAAAAAGCCTTCTTGAGGAATTTTGCTACAAAGGTAGAAACCTAACATGGGTGGCAAATGGCTCATTCACTGATATGCTTTCTGTGAAATCATAAGACCTGAGTCTGGATGCCCAGAACTCACATAAAAGCCAGGCAAGGTAATGTGCATCAGTAACCCCAAAACTGGGAATAAGGAGATAGGCAGATTCCTTGTGCTCCCTGGCTAGCCAGTTTATCTAAATCACTGAATTTCAAATTGTGTACGATATAAGATATTGTCTCGGAAGACTGACATCGGGCCTTCACAGCTACATACACACACACACACACACACACACACACACACACACACACACATACTCCTTAAACAACTCCAATTTTATTATTCTAATTCTTCATTCTGATAAAAGAAAATAGTAAATTTATTTATATAATTTTGGGAGAATAGTGTACTTGCCACTGGGGATGGGTGGAGGGAGAAGTGAGGGGACATCTCACAAGAGTTGGTTATCACCTTCCACCACATGAATCATGGGAGTCAAACTGAGATCATCAGCTTTGGCAGTAATGTTGCTGACCCAGTTTTCATCTTGGCATCAGTGGCTTATTTCACAGTCAGCATTTAGGAGTTGATGAGCTTTGCTTAGTTCATCTTGCTTGGACAGGTGGCACTCTTTGGATTTATTTCAGGCTCTGATTTTTAAAACTACCCTTTAAGTACAGGAATGTTACAGGTCTACAGAGAAAATTGGAAAGTTCTGGCTATAGCAAAATGCGGACAAAGGCCATACTTTCTGGCAAGTGTCTCATCAAGGAGACTTTATGTAGTGAGGTGGGGGAGAGTTTTATTTGGTGTAGGGTTTGTGCAAAGAGGTCTGTGTTTTCCCTGAAGCTTCTGGGTGATAAAACTCCAGATGTCAGGCTGTACTATTGGTTCAGCTGAAGAGAGGGAAGAGATTACACGAGCAGAGGGGTCTGGATCATGATGTGCAGACCCGTGGCATAGACAATCCCATATTGTAGGGAGCTCTCAGACTCTGAAGTAACAGCTGAGAAACTTTCATGGAATGGATCTAGACACCTGAATGTAGATGACAGTAGAAAGGCATGCATGAGCAGTTTCTGGAGCCTCTTGCAATCAGACCAGAGTCTATCCTGCGTCCATAAACTGACTCCTAAAGCCCATGCCTAGAAAGAAAAAATATTTCTCAGCCTTGATACTTGGGTGATGGACTTGGTCCTACCTCAACTGGATATGCCAGACAAAATTGACTCACTTTGAAATCCCTTGCCATCTCTGGGGAGTGAATGAGGTGGGGGAAGGGGAGAGGTGAAAGGCTGGTGGAGTATTGGGAGTAGAGGCAGGAGAGAAAGAAGTAGGAGGTATGGAAAAATTAAAAGAAGAAGAAGAGAAGAGGAAGAAGAAGAAAACATAACCAATAGGATGGATTATAATAAATAATAAAACTGAGGCTTGAAATCAATAAAATACAAAGAATCAATTAAGCAAAGAGTTTGTTCTTTAAGAAAATCAACAATATAGACAAAGATTTACCCTAACTAAGCAAAAGACAGATAGAGAATATACAAATTAACAAAATAAATGAAAGGCAGGACAATAACCACTAAGGAAATACAAAGAATAATTAGGTCATACTTTGAAAACTTATACGCCATAAAATAGATAATTTTCTGGATAGGTATAACACATAACAAAATTAAATCAAGATCATACAAAAAATTTCAATACAATTATAATTTCTAAGAAAATAAAAGCAATTATGAGTCTCCCAACAACAACAAGAAAAGCTTACGGCCAGATAATTTCAGTACAGAATTCTATGAGAATTTCAAAGAAGAGCTAATACCAATACTCCTCTATTGATCCACAACACAATAGAAACAGAAGGAAGGTACATTATTAAACTCTTTTAACTAGGCTACATTACCCTGAAAACCAACCAAGACTCAACTAAAAAAAAAAGAACTACCGAAAAAAACTACATCATGAACATTAATGTAAACATAATCAATAAAATGTTGACAAAATTAAAGAACATAACAAATGAAAATCCACTATGAGCAAGTAGGCTTCACCTCAGAGATATAGAAACCATTCAACATACAAAATTGGTCAATATAATCCACCATATAAAAAAACAACTGAAAAAAAAACCAATGTGATCATCTCATTAGATACTGTAAAAGTCTTCAACAAAATTAAATACCCATTTATGATAAAGGTCTTGGAGAGATCAGGGATACAAGAAACATACCTAAACATAAAAATGGCAATATGTAGTAAGCCAACAGTTAGCATCAAATTAAGTGGACAGAAACACAAAATGATTCCAATGAAATCAGAAATAAAACAAGGTTGTTCACTTTCTCCATATATATTCAATATAGTACTTGAAGTTCTAGCCTGAGCAATAAGACAATATAGAAGGTCAAGGAGATACAAATGAAAAAGGAAGTTTCAAACTTTTGCCATTTGCAGATATCATGGTATACATAAGTGACCCCAAAACTACTACCAGGGAACTTCTCTAGTTGAAAAAAACTTTAATATGGAAGAAATCAAGATTAACTCAAAAAAATTAGGAGCTCTCTTATATATAAATGATAATTGGACTGAGAAAAAAATCAGAGAAACATCACCCTTTATAATAGCCACAAATAACTTAAAATATTTGGGGGCAACTCTAACCAAACAATTTAAAGACCTGTATCACAAAACTCTAAATCTTTGAGGAAAGAAATTATAGAAGATATCAGAAAACAAAAAGAACTCCTATACTCGACAGGAAGGATCAAAAGAGTAAAAATAGCAATCTCACTTAAAGTAATCTACAGATACAATGCTATCCCCATCAAAATCCTAACACAATACTTAACAGACCTCAAAAAACAATACTCAACTTCATATGAAGAAAAGAAAAACAGAATAGTGAAAAGAACCCTAACCAAAAAAAGAACTACCAGAGGCTTTTCCACCCCTGACTTCAAGCTCTATTATAAAGATATATTAATAAAAACAGCTTGGTTCTGGCATAAAAACAGACACTCAGACCAAAGGAATCAAACAGAATAGCCTGACTTTAATTAACATACCTATGAACACTTGAATTTTTTAAAAGAAGGCAAAAATATTACAATGAAAAAAAACACATCTTCAACAACTAGTGTTGGATGTCAATATGCAAAATAATGTAAGTAGAATCATATCTATTGCCAAGCACAAAATTAAAGTCCAAGTGAATAAAAGATCTCAATATAAATTCAGTTATACATAACCTGATAGAAGATTAAGTGGAAAGTAGCCTTGAACACATTTTCATAAGAGATCAATTTCTAAAAAAAAAAAAAAAAGTAAAAAGTAGCACAGACACAGAGAGCAACAATTAATAAATAGGACTTCTTGAAACTGAGAAGCTTCTGCAAAGCAAAGGAAATGGTAAATAAGACAAAATGGCAGCCATACAAATTCCACATTTGACAGAGGGCTGATCTCCAAAATATATAAAGAACTTAAGAAAGTAGACATCAAAATACCAAATAACCCAACTGTAAAATGGGCTATGCTTCTAAACAGAGAGTTCTCAACAGAAGAATATAAAATGCCCCAAAAATATTTAAGAAAGTGATCAACATTCTTATCCAACAGGAAAATCTCATAACAACTCTGAGAATCCATTTTACACCTGTCAGAATGGCTAAGATAAAAACCAGTGATGACAGTATATGTTGGAGAGGAAGTGGAGAAAGGAGAGAACTTCCCCCACATGTGGTAGGAGTGAAATCTTATACAACCACTCTGGAAATCAATATGGCAATTTCTCAGAAAATGGGGAATCTATCTACCTCATAACCCAACAATCAACCAAGAGATAACCAACCATACCACAAAGGTACTTACTCAGCTATATTCAGAGCAGCATTACTTACAATAGCCAGAACATGTAAATCTTGATCCCTTTCCACTTAAAACATAGATTTTAAAAAAAATATGTAGTACATTTACACAATGAAATATTACTTAGCAGTAAAAAACAATGACATCGTGAAATTTGTAAGTTAGTGGATAGAAAGAAAAAAATCATCCTGGGTGAGGTAACACCAATTCAGAAAAACAAATATAGTATTCACATACACATAAGTGGACATTAGACATAAAGCAAAGAATAACCAGGCTACAACCCACAATCCTAGAGAAACTATGTGAAGAGGAGAACCCTAAGAGACAAACACATTGATTGCCTCAGGAAGGGGAAATGGTTAAGATCTCCTGGGTAAACTGGAAGGGCAAAGAAGAGAGGATGGAGGGATCAGAATTGTTGAGTGGAAAGAGTAAGAACAATGAAAGACATATCCTGACAGAGGGACCTATTATTGGGTTAGGATGATACCTGATACCAAGAAAATTTCCAGAAACCCACAGAAATGTCCTAAATAAAACTCCTAGAAATTATGTAGAACATGCCTAAGTAGCTTTCCCCTGTAGTCAGTTTGATGAAAGCAGATGCAGAGACCCAGAGGCAAGCACTTGGCCTCTCTCCTGGAGACCAGTTGAACAAAGGAAGGAGGGATTATATGAGTAAATGGGATCAAAATCATAATGAAGAAATCCACAGAGACAGCTGACTCTAGCTAATGAGAGCCCAGGAACTTGAGGGTGACAGATCAGAAGCCTACATGGACAGAAGTTGGCCCTCTAAATGAGGGTGACAGTTGTATGGTTTTATTTGTTTGTGAGTCTCCTGGCAGTGGTACCAGGACATTTTTCAGGTCACTAACTGGCCTTTTAGAGTGAATTCCCTATGTTACAATGCTTGCTCATCCTTGATACACGAGGGAAGGGCTTGATGTTGTACCAACTTGGTATGCCAGCCTGTGTTTGCTAACCACAGGAGGACTTAGCCCCTATGAGAAATGTATGGGCAAAGTGGGGACCAAAGAAAGACAGGGAACGCGAAACAGTTGTTGCTATGTAAAATAAAAAAAATATTAAAAAACAGATTTAAGAGATACTCAAATTATGTTCAGACTGAACAGAATTAATTACAAATTTCAGAAATAAATGATTTAGAAAATTCAAATTCATAATTCAAATTTGTAATCATGAAATTAGAGAAGTAATTAATGAGTATGTGGTGTTATATAGAATTATGCTTCATTTAAAATTTACTAAGATTTTATTCAAAAAGATAAGCATATGAGTTTTGCCAAAATGTTAAGTTAAATTTTATTAAAATCATAGAAGAATAGTTTGTACATATTCTTATGTGAAAAAAATATTTATATTTAAAATTTAAGACAAAGAATTAATAATATTCTGCTTGCTGAATAGTAAATATTATATTCTTAAAATTATAAATAATATCTATATAAAAAGATTAGTACAAATTTTCAATATATGCTATATTTGCTGCTTTTAAATCTATTTCATATAGTCAGTCTCATTAGGTAAAATAATTAGTGCACTTTTTTAAATATTATGAATTTCCTTTGGGACCCAGTAATTTGCTTATGAACCTTTTCATAGCATTTTTCATCTCTTTATTTCTCAGTGTATAAATAACTGGGTTTAGCAGAGGTGTACACACAGAATAAAACACAGCAAGAAATTTGTCAAATGAGGTGATACTGACGGGCCACACATAGATGAAGATGCAGGGCACAAAAAAGATCATCACCACTGTGATGTGGGCACTGCATGTGGACAGAGCTCTAGATGCACTACCTTTAGAGCTCTGGTGAACAGTGATAAGGATATAAGTGTAGGAAATGAGCAACAGAGTAAAACAGGTTACAACCACAATCCCACATTCAGCATTCATTAAAGTATTTAAATTATGGTAATCCATGCAGGCTAGCTTGATTACAAGTGGCATGTCACAGAAAAAACTGTCTATTTCATTGGGGCCACAAAATGGTAACCGCATAAGCACTACCAAGTAACTTATACCATGTATAAAGCCAGTAGTCCAAGAAATCAGCACCAAAGCAGTGCATCTTTTGAGGTTCATAATGGTGAAGTAGTGGAGTGGTTTGCAGATGGCCACATAGCGGTCATAAGCCATTACCACCAAAAGTATCATCTCTCCTCCAGCAATACAATGGGAAAAGAAGACCTGGAATATACAGCCTACAAAGGAAATGGTCTTGTTTTCTCTGAGAAAGTCTGATATCATCTTAGGAGTAGTGTTTGAGGAAAGACACATGTCGACAAAAGACAGGTTGGCCAACAAGAAGTACATGGGAGAATGGAGTTGCGGGCTAGTGGTGATTAAAACAAGGATGGTAATATTTCCAGACACAATGAGCAGATACAACATCAAAAACATCACAAAGAGTAAGACCTGAAAATTCTTTGAGCTGGCAAGTCCACCAAGTATAAACTCTGACACCACAGACTGATTGCCTCCATCCATTTTACTCAGTGTGTCATCAGAAGTAATCTGCAAAGAAAAAAAGATTATCAACTAGTCACAGGAAGAATTCTACTTACTCTGAAGAACTTGACATTCATTTTGAAATTTAATGAATAAAAATGCATAAATGTAAAGAGAAATCTAAGGCTAGTATAAATGACACTGATTCCTAAGTGAAACCTAATGAGCCAAGAGCAACTCCCCATGAAGAGAAACATCAGGTGGGACTGTTACATACATGTTCTAGCAGGAAATTTCTATACAGGAGAGCAGTGAGAAAGGACAATAATGTGAAAACTAAGAATGCAAGTGGGTTCTTAAATCAATTGTCTGAACTTCTCACTAGCAATTATGATATTCTATAAAAATTGAGGATTAAATTTAGAAATTGCATGGAAGTTCAGGACAAATGATCAGGCAGGTTGTTTCCATTTTTGGAAGCATGTATAAATATCTCTTTGAGCATCATTGGATAATATCTGTGACATACATGAATTAAAATTTTAGCTTTTAAAGCTCTGAAGTAGGCATGGAAAAACCTCAGTTGAGAAGCATACTGAACACAATATGAGATCAACACAGATACCAGATAGAAACAGTAAACCAGGTTCACAACTGTTTATTGATAAACATATATCATTGAATTTATTTATTCAACTGAAATGATTTAAAAAATAACATTACAAAATCTGTAGGAGTGGATTTACCAAAGCACAAGGCAACTCAAATTTCAGACCTGAGATCCGAAAGTCATGCTTATTTCAGTTTTAGGACTAGAAAACTTTGATCTTAAGTTGTATCAACAGATATTGAGAATCCTTAGACTTTGAAATATTGTAGTTTCTTAACATGAATAGCATATTACTACCATCAATCTATCATCAGCATATTTTCTCATTATATTAGTAATCAACTGATCACCTTTTTTGTTTTAAAAATCAAAATAAATGACATAAGCATATAAGCATAGATGTTCTTTCAGCCTTGGATGAAAGTGAGCATTCAGTGAGCATCAGTTATTCACCTCAAAGCACAAGAAGAGTGCTTATACAGATCTAGCAGCCAATATTCAAGCTGGATAGTATTCTTTTTTCTTCCATTTAATGAGTCTCATCTTGTGGGCCCCTTACCATGCTTTATCCTTTGAAATGGAAGGATAGCAGCTGAATAATGTCCTGAACTTCAATGCAATTCAATAACAATGTAGGTTATTATCAGATCTTGTTTACATTCCTGATTTCTGAAAACTCAGAAAGGTGGGGTGAGAATAAAAAGCAAAGATTGAAAAAGTCAGATAACATATCCATCTTATATATAAGCATGATTGCAGATATGTAAGCACATATATCTTCTAAAGATTTATCAAATATCTAAGGAAAATACACTAGTTATACAGCAAAGAATTAATGTTTCTTGAAAATTTTTATATTTTTACATGAGAGTTCTTCTCAATTTCTAAACTTCCAGGATAACTTTTTGGATTTTTTTGTTTTAAATATTACTTTATTTTTTGAGATTACAGTATAATTATATTACTTTCTTACTTCTCAACAAATCTTACAATAGACTACCTTTGTGTTTTTTTTCAAATTCATGGCTTCCTTTTTCCAGTAATTGCTATTTCATGGATAATATGATTATACCTAAAAATTACCTGCTCAATCTGAATGTTACTTGTATATATAAGTTGTAAGGGGTGATTATTTTCTGTGTGTTCTTCCCTGAGGAAGACTTCTTCTCCAGCTCTTAGCAATTCTCAGTTGCCTTCTTTCTTTGTATAATGTTGAGTATCCTGGACTTTGCCCTGTGCCCTTTAGTATGTCTTTGTGGTTTTTGTTCTGTACAAGTTGGAGCAGGCATGATGGAACTGTACCACAAATGATCGAAATTGCTATCTAAGAGAGCAAGTATATTTTCTTTTAGAGCTGTGTCAGTCCATCCTGTTGATCTCTGCTGCAAAGTAGAGTGCAGTCTCAAGTAATGCCTCTTAAATTGTTTCCTCTAGCATTATATATGTAGGACACTACTGCACTATGTGTCTGTGTATGTAAAAAAAAAATCCTATACCTTCTTTTTGATACATTCTAGTGACCATGATCCATCAAAACTCTTTTAATTCTGTTTAATGCTCTTTTAATGTTTCTTTTCTTTTTTTTTTTTTTAGAAGAGGAATCAGGGAGAAGGTCTTCTGAGCATCACCCTTTGTACCTCCCCTTCTCCAGCAGCTTAGTCAATACCAAGATGAAATGAGGGAAAATCAGGAAAGCTGAAATTAAATTCTAGCAGAACAAATCACATCTCACATCTGTGTTCTTTTCTAAATCATGTTCCTATGCTTAGCTATAAACATGATACACATACATGATTCAGAATTCTTATTTTTTTTTCAGTTAATTTTGTCATAGCCATTTTGCTCAAGTGCTATATAGTTGTTCAAATGGTGATATTTTATTGCCACAGTTTATACTTTTAATTGTTGAAGATGTTTTCAATGTTTTATTAGAAAGTATGCACCCACTACATAGATGAACTATTTCTCCTTGGTCTATTTAACTAATAAAGCTGTAACTTTTGGCAATAAAAAAAGGAAGAATGAAACAGTAAAAATGGTGTCAGATACTATGATAGCTTAAAAAATTAAAATTACATACTCAATTTAATATGTAATGAAGATGTATATTAGAAAGTACACATAGCCATCATTAAGCCTTTATACTATCCAGATTACAATGGCACATGAATGGTTACTTTCTATCATATTTCCTAGAGTATTTTTAAACAATATGGTTCTTAAAATTCTAGGCAATTATTTTGTTGTCCAAATGAATTCTTTGTGTAAATATATTTATATAAGCACATACACATATAAATCATATATATGTATCACACACACAACACACACACATATATATATATCAAGTAATGCATACCTTTGCTATAATGCACATGTGTATGTGTATGATCTCTTTAAAAAATACTTGCTACTTATACTTCTACATTCATGCATGCTCATTTAGTAATGATGAGATAAACATATAAAAGATATTTTTGACATGCAAATTTCTTTTCAGTAATGTAGCAATCATTTTACTCTCTCACTTATCTTTTCCAGGACCTTGTATTTTAGGAATAATATACAATAATCTATTAAAGTATCACTGCAATTTTGCCTTTAACTTAGTGACAATTATAATGATGACTTTTATATTAACTAATGTTAATGAAGAGAAGGAGACAAACTGAATTATCACTTTTAGAGTCTAGGAGCAAGCTATTTATTTTCTTACACATAAAATATTTCTTCTATATTGATTGCCCTTCTATCAAAGTGCTAAACTTTGTAATAATCTCAATATTTATATTTCTTTAAGGATTAATGGCGATAGTCCTATTTATAGAACTTAATGGATATCAAGTGACATATACTAGTGATTTAAAGAGTGATATTTTAATAGCCTCTAATAGTTGCTGTAGGGTCTTTGCCTTTCTCTCTGTTCATTTTGTTTTGATTTTAGGAGGTGTAGGTTTATTTTAATATTTAAATGTGCTTTTATTGAAATATAATTATATCACTTAACTACCTCCCTTTTCTTCCTAACATTTTTTTCAACTATCCTCCCTAAATTCTTCCAGTATACACTAAAGTTGATAATCTCTTTTTTGTTAATTATTCTTACCTCTGTGTGTGTGTGCATGTGTGTGTGTGTGTGTGTGTGTGTGTGTGTGTGAGAGAGAGAGAGAGAGAGAGAGAGAGAGAGAGAGAGAGAGAGGAGAGAGAGAGAGGAGAGAGACAAAGTATGTATGTATGTATATATGTATGATTGTATGAATGTATTTGTATGCAGAACATACACTTATTACCTGTTGAGTAGAATTTTTTATTATAAATAAATTCAGGGCTGACCACTCTACATTTGCAAGCAAATGAAGGATCTAATCTCTGGAAGCTGCTAGTTCTCTTTCTCCCTGGAGTTATTCATTATCAGATTTTCTTTTAATTTGAGTTTTATAATAACCATGTATTACATTTATTTTCATTTGATTTGCTATTATTTTTACTATTTCAAAGCTGAAAGCTATCTTACATACTATTTACTTTGAATTAAAATATTTTGTCTAATTAAGTTGAAATGAATATTTGTACAATGGTAGTTATATATTGGTTTTATGGATCATTTGGTAAAGTATGATAATCATCTGATGCAGACATGAATAGCAGAGGAACAAGAAAGGTGATAAAAATATTTATTGGCCTCCAAAGATGACAAAAGACAAACAATTCTCAGCCCAAAACATATTGAATATTGATCAAAAGAGATAACTATAAATATTTTACAAATTACCTAACAGAAGAATATCAGAGAAATGACTTACCAAAGTCATAATTTTCTCTTGAGTCAGATATTCATTCCATCTGATGTGTGCTTATAAAGACATTTGTGTTGTGTAGAAATAGTCTTCCCTTAAGCTGAACCAATTTTCACCTTCTGAAACTGTCCCATGGGTGACCACATTACTTGTTCTATGTTCTAAACAAAATAAGAAACTTGGAAATAATTATGTTGGACATCTCTTAGAGATTTCTCTGTAATAATCAAGCCACTAAATCCACAGAATAAAGAAGAAATAGTAAGAGCTGCAAAGGAAAAGAGCAAAGTTACCTATGAAGGCAGACCCATCAGAAATACACCAGAAACAATGAAAGAAAGTCATGGTCAGATGTGGTGCAGACACAAAAGACCACTGTTGCCAGCCCAGACTACTAAACTCAGCAAAACTATTAATCACCATAGATGGAGTAAAAAAAATATTTCACTATAAAGCCAGATTTAAACAATACTGATGCACAAGTCTGGCCCTATGGAAAGCACTAAAGGGAAAAATTATAACACTAGAAAGCTTGATATACCCACAAAACCACAAGCAATAAATAATCCCACAGAGGAAAAGCCCAAAGAAAGAAAGCATGAGCACACTCGCGCACACACACACACACACACACACACACTAACACCAAAAGTAACAGGAAAAGGCAATTACTAGTAATTAATATCCCTTGTATCAATGAACTCAATTCACCTGTAAAACAATAAAGGCTAACATAATGGATACAAAAACAGAATCCATCCTTCTGAGGCATACAACACACGCACCTCAACTTCAAACACAGACACTGTCTCGATTTGAGAAAAGTTTTTCCAATCAAATGAACCTAAGCAACAAGCTGTCACAGCTATCAAAATATCTAAATAACAGGCTTCAAACTAAAATCAGTCCAAAGAGATCAGGAAGACATTACTTACTCATCTCAGAAAACAAACCTATCAAGGTGAAGTCTCAATCCTGAACATTAATTCCCCCAAAACAAGGGCACTGACATATATATTAAAAAAAAAACACACTAAAGCTTAAATCCTACATCAAACCCCACAGATTTATAGTAGGAGACATTAAAACCCCACTCACACCAATGGATAAGTCTTCCAGAAAGAAACTTCACAGAGAAATAAAGGAACCTAACAAATGTTATTACTCAGTTAGACTTAATGAATATATACAGAACATTCCACCAAAACACAAAGAAATATACCTTCTTCTCAGCACCTCATAAAACTTTTCTCTAAAACTGACCACATACTCAGTCATAAAGCATATATGAGTAGATACATAAAACGGAAATAACCTCTATCGTGGTAAAAACCTGCCGTGAGATATGTTTTAAATGGGGTTTATTTTGTGAAAATTACTTATAAAACAGAAAAGGTTTTAAGAGAAAATGAAGGAATAAGGTTGTAGTGTACCGGAGCGTTTTTAAGGAAAATTTTTTATTTTTATGTCGTACGTCTGAACTCCTGCGCTGTTGGCTCGAATTGTGCACTCTGGAAGCCGCGGCATCAGTCTGAAAACACGCCCAACTGGTCGGGAACTCTCGAGAGACAATGTCGGCTTTTTGTCTTGGTCCTCTCCCTTGGAGGTCTACTTTTGGAATCCTTTTTAGTTAACCACGCCCCGCTCGTCTCCAGTCCTCTGATGTGATCGTTTACATGTATAGTTCCTGATTTCCCGCTACAAACCTCTTGTATCCTACCAGCAAATGACAGAAAACTACAAACTCATGGAAACTGAATATCTCTCAATTGAATATGAGTCAAGAAAGAAGTAAAGAAAAAAATTAAAGACTTCCTAAGATTCAATAGAAATGAATCCACAACATACTCAAACTTATAGAACACAATAAAAGCAGGGCTAAGAGTAAAATTTATAGCACTAGATGCCTAAATAAAAACCTAGAGAACTCTCACACAAGAGGTTTAATAGCCCAGCTGAAAGCTTTAGAACAATTAGAAGCAAATTCAGCTAGATAGAGTAAAGGCAAGAAATAAACAAAATCAGGGCTGAAATCAATAAAATTTAAACAAAGAGAATAACAAAAGAAAACCCAATGATTCAAGGAGGAAATTGTGGAAGCATCATCCTTTACAATAGCTGTAAATAGCATTAAATATCTTGGGGTAACTCTAATTAAAGAAGTGACAGACCTGTTTGACAAGAACTTTAAGCTATTGAATATAGAAATTGAAGAAGATATCAGAAAATGAACAGATATTCTATGCCTCTGGTTAGGTAGGATCAACAGAATAAAAATGGCAGTCTTACCAAAAAGCAATCTACAGATCCAATGCAATCCCAACCAAATCCCAGACAATTTTTTTTACAGATCTTGGAAAAACAATACTCAACTGAATATAAAATGACACCAAACCCAAGGTTGCCAAAACAATCCAGTTTAACAATAGAACTTTGGGAGGCATTACTATCCCTGACTTTAAGCTATTATGATAGAGCTATAGTAATAAAAACAGCTTGGTACTGGCATATTAATAGTCTTTTGGGTCAATGAAACTGAATTGAAAACCCCAATGTTAACTCACATAACTATGAACATCTTATTTTCAATGAAGAGGCAAAAAAAATGTACAATGAGAAAAAGTAACTTCAACAAATGGTGCTGGCATAACTGGATGGTAGCACATAGAAGAATACAAACAGATTCATTACTATCACCCTGTACAAAACTCAAATCCAAGTGCACCAAAGACTTCAACATAAACCCAGCTACACTGAACTTGATAGAAGAGAAAGTGGGAAATACCCTTGAATATATTGGCACAGGTGACCACTTTCTAAATATAACACCAGTAGCACAAACACTAAGAACAACAATTAATAAATGGGACCTCCAGAAACTGAGTAGCTTCTGTAAGGCAAAGGACACAGTCAATAAATAGAATGAATGAAAGACATCCAGGGATACCCCTATGAAGAGAAAATAAAGATCTTCTGAGTAAATTGGAATCCTAGCTGGAAGCAAGCAAGGGGAGGTAGAAACAAATCATGTGAGAAGGAGAGTGATGAGTGAGAGTGTTGAGTGATAGGAACAACAGACTGAGAGAAAAGGGAAATGAATGTCTTGATAGAAGGGACTACTGTGGGGTTAGAAAAAACTCTGGTGCTAAGGAAAGCTCCAAGTACCCACAAGATATCCCTAGAACTGCAAGCAATAGTAGAGACGATGCTTAAACAGGATTTTGACACCTGTCAGATTGGCTAAGATAAAAGACAAAGATTACAGCCTATGCTGGAGAGGGTGTGGAGCAAGGGTAACACTCCACCACTGTTGGTGGGAGTGTTAGCTTGTTCAGCCACTCTGGAATGCAGTATGGTGGTTTCTCAGAAAACTGAGAATCAATCTCGCCAAGGACCCAGCAATACCACTTCTGAGTGTATACCCTAAAGACGCACATTCACACTCCCAAGGCATGAGCTCAACTATGTTCATAGCAGCATTATTTGTAATAGCAAGAACCTAGAAACAACCTAGATGCCCCTCAAAGGAATAATGGATTAACAAACTGTGGTACATCTACACAATAAAGTACTACTCAGCAGTAAGAAAAAATGATATCCTAAAATTTGCAGGCAAATGGATGAATTTGGAGAATATCCTCCTAAGCAAGATATCACAAATCCAGAAAGATAAGCAGGGGATGTACTCACTCATTAGTGGATTCTAAACAAAAACAAAAACAAACAAATAAAAAAAAGAAAGAAAAAAAAAGCATGCCCAAGCTGCAAACCAAAACCACTGAATAGCTAGGCATCGGAAATACCTTGGACTGACTCCTTGAATCCCACTCCCCCTAGAGGAACACCTGACTCAGTCTTGATGTTGGGGGGAGAAAAGTGGATTTACCAGGAGTGGAGGCTGATCTAAGCAATATTGGGACCTTGGGAATTTGGGATTGCCTGCTGGGGGGAGGAGGGGAATGGGGAGATGTGGAGAAGAAAGAATGATCTGAAGTGGTGGGAGAGTCAAGGGACCTTGATTAAGAATATACAGGGATAGAAAATGTGACTTCTTTATTCATAATAAAAAAAAATAGTTTGAAGTAAGGTACTTAGACTGAATTTTATTGAGAAATCTGTCCTCCATATTTTTAAAATTTAAAATGGTGTATAAAAGTTAAAGAGCTATACATATTAAGATTCCAGGTGATGTTGTAATACATGTATGCATATATGTATATATAATAGTTATTAAATAAAGTTAAATATAAATATGTCACAAAAAACAAATGAATGACTATGCTAATTGTCATTACAGAATTTTCATCCAGCAATGGAAAGAGGCAAAAGCAGAGATCCATAGCTAAGTGCCATGTTCATCTCCCAGAGCTGAAGAGAAGGTAGAGAGAGTATATGAGCAAAGGAATCAGGATCATAAGGAGGAGACCCACAGAGATGACTGACCTGAGCTATTGGGAGCTCAGAAACAATCACTGAGCAACCTTTAGGGAAAGGAACTAAACCCTCCAAAGGTAGAAGACTGTCAAATAGCATGGGCAGTTTGTGAAACTCCTTGAAGTAGGATCAGACTATGTTCCTGGTACATGAACTGGCATCCCAGAGCCAATTCCCTACAGAGAAACACCTAACCCAGCCTTAATACTGGGATGATGAACTCAGACCTACCTGAATTGGATATGCCACACCTTGGGACTCCTTGCCCTCCTTGGAGTAATGGATGAGGGAAGACTAAGGGAGGACTGGGAGATACTGGGAGGAAATATGAAGGGGCATCAGTGATAGTTATGGAAAAAACTTTTTAAATAATAAAAGTGCGATACTGAGTACTGTATATTTGTAAAAGTAGAAAGGGCACCATGTAAAACCCTCTGTTAGTCATTCCATCATTGGCCATGTTAGTCAACTTTCAAAATTATTCACTTCACCAGTGAGAGGAAAAGAGAAGCATGCTTCTGCTCAGTCTGCTACTGTTTCAATATATTCAAAGTAACTCAAAAATTTATAGTTATTAGTCCATTTGCTAAAAGTGTGAGAAATGACTAGAACAAAACTGTTCATAATTCCTTAATATATGGTAATTCTGTTTCAAGTCTTGGTCACATAACTGATGAATTTCAGTGTACTCTATACTTATATGTGATATTGCTAGCTTTCAATGGTTGTCAAGCAATTAAGACCCCATTATTCTTTTTTTAATTATTTAACTGTACTTACCATGTGTCCATGTATGTGAATTTGTACCATAGTATGCATATATATGTGAATATACACACATATGTACATACATATGTGAAGGTCAGAGGGCCACTCCCACTCTGTCAATTCTTTTCTTCTACCTTTACAAATTTTCTAGAGTTTGGTCTCAGATTGTCAGACTTGCACAGAAAACAACTTCATTCTTAGCGGATCTTGACCCCTCTTCTTTTGCTATGTTTAAAAGAGAAAATATAGATTCACATTTCAAACACACTTATTTTTAATCTTAGATTTAAAACATCTAACCAGGCTAGGAAAATACTCAAGAACCCACAAACATGACTCCAACTAAGATTCCAAGCCATAGTGGAAAGGGTACCTGAACTTGTCTTCCCCTGTAACCAAATTGATTACCAGCCTAGTTGCCATCATAGAAACTTCACCCAGCAATAGATGGAAGCAGATGCAGTGATCCACAGCTAAACAATGGTTTGAGCTCCCAGTCCAGTCAAAGAGAAGGAGGAGGAGAGATTATATGAGCATGATGTGGAAACCCACAGAGGCAGCTCATTCAACCTATTGAGAGTTCACTGACTCTGAACTGAAGCTGGAAAACCTGCATGAACTATTCTGTATGTGATTGACAGTTCCAGGGCTTGGGCAGTTTATGGAGTCTCTGGCAGTAGAACCAGAATTTATCCCTAGTGCATGAATTGGCTTTTTGGAGCCCATTTTCTATAGAGGGATATCTTGCTCAGTCTTTATATTGAGTGAAGGAGCTTGTCCTTGTCTCAACTTGATATGCCAGACTGTATTGACTCCCCCTGGGTGTCCTTACCCTCTCTGAGGATTGAATGGATGGGTAGGGGAAGCTGGAGTGCGTCTGGGAAGAGGGGAGGGAGGAGAAACAGTAGTTGGTATTTAAAAAAAAAAACCCTTTTTAAATAAATAATAAAAAAAAAAATCTAAGCAGTACAGTTAAAAGATTAGCCTGTTCAGAAAGTGAGGGATGTGACAGAACTCCAAATATTTCCAACATCACCCAATGTACTGTTTTGCATGAGAATGTCCACAGGTCATGTATTTGAACACTGACTTCTCAGCAGGTGGTGCTGTTTGAGAAGATTGTAAAAGGAAGTGGGTCAGTTGGAGTGGGTGTAAGTGTTCACTCTCTGACTTCACGCTGTATTTGATGGACTAAGCTTTCACCTTCCTGCTTTCGCCACTTGAAGTCATGTTTGTTGCCATTAAAGATTCCTACTGTTCTGGAACAATGAGCATACACAGACACATTCTTCTACATGATAAATAAATAAACTATCTGTTTAATTCAATAGAGAAGAAAAAACTGAAATTTAAAATATAAAATTTAAGAAAAGTATATTAGGGGAACATAAAATCAAACCCTCAGGAAATCTAGAGAATTATCAGATCATATTTTGAAAAATCTGTATTCCACAAAAATGGAAGACCTAGAAGAAATGGACAGCTTTCTGGAGAAGTACCATCTACCAAAATTAAATGAAGATCAGAGTAGTTACCTAAACAGGTCTATAATCCTTAAGGAAATTGAAGCTGTCATTAAAAGCCTACCCAAAAATAAAAGCCCTGGTCCAGATGGTTTCAGTGTTGAATTCTACCAGACATTCAGAGAAGAAGTACTACCATTACTACTCAAAGTATCTCACACAGTAGAAACTGAAAGAATATTGCCAAATTCCTTTTATGAGGCCACAATTACCCTATTACCCAAGCCACTCAAAGACACAACAAAGAAGGAGAACTACAGACCTATCTCCCTCATGAATATTGATGCTAAAATTCTCAACAAACTTTTAGCAAACGGTTTACAACAATGTATAAAAAAATCATCTACCATGACCAAGTAGGCTTCATCCTAGAAATACAGGGCTGGTTAAACATACGAAAAAGTGTAAACGTGATCCATCATATAAACAAACTAAAGAAACAAAACCACATGATCATATCCTTAGATGCTGAAAAAGCCTTTGACAAAATCCAACACTCCTTTATGATTAAAGCTCTGGAAAGATCAGTAATACAGGGAGAATACCTAAATATAATAAAGGTGATTTACAAGAAGCCAACAGCCAGTATCAAACTTAATGGAGAAAAACTCAAAGCAACCCCACTAAAACCAGGAACTAGACAAGGATGTCCTCTCTTCCCTTATCTATTCAATATAGTTCTCGAACTTTTAGCTAAAGCAATAAGAGAATGAAAGATTAAGGGGATACAAATTGGAAAAGAAGAAGTGAAGCTATCTCTATTTGCAGATGATATGATTGTATACATAAGTGACCCACAAAATTCTTCCAAGGAACTGCTACAGCTGTTAAACACCTTCAGCAATGTATCAGGATACAAGATTAACTCAAAGAAATCAGTAGCTCTTCTATACACTAAAGAAATAAGGGAAACACTACCCTTCATAATTGCTGCAAATAGTATTAAATACCTTGGAGTAACTACAACCAAAAAAGTAACAAATCTATTTGACAAAAAATTTAAATCACAAAAGAAAGAAATTGAAGAGGATATCAGAAAATGGAAAGCTCTCCCATGTTCCTGGATAGGTAGGATCAACATAGTAAAAATAGCAATTCTACCAAAGGCAATCTACAGATTCAATGCACTGTCCATCAAAATTGCAGCACAATATTTTTTTGGAACTTGAAAGAACAATACTCAATTTCATTTGGAATAACAGGAAAGCCAGGATTGCCAAAACAATTTTACTCAACAGAAGAACCTCAGGAGTAATCACCATCCCTGACTTCAAGTTATACTATAGAGCTACAGTAATAAAAACAGCCTGGTACAGGCATAAAAACAGACTGGTGGATCAATGGAATAGAATTGAGGATCTAGACATTAACCCAAAAACCTATGAACTCCTGATCTTTGACAAAGAGGCCCAAAATATTCAATGGGAAAAGGATAGTATATTTAACAAATGGTGTTGGCATAGCTGGATGGAAGTGTGTAGAAAAATACAAACAGATCCAAGCCTGTCACCCTGCACAAAACTCAAATCCAAGTGGATCAAAGTCCTCAACATAAACCCAGCCACTTTAAACTTGATAGAAAAGAAAGTGGGAAATATACTTCTGTGAATTGGCACAGATGACCACTTCCTAAATATAACACCAGTGCACAGACACTAAAATCAATATTTTCACCAACCCTACAATTGATAGAGGACAGATCTTTAAGATATATAAAGAGATCAAGAATCTGGAGCCCAAAACCTTGAATAACCCAATCAAAACATGGGGTTCAGATCTAAAAAGGGAATTCTCAGCAGAAGAATTAAGAATGGCTGAAAGGCACCTGAAAAAATGTTCATCATCTTTAGCCATCAGAGAAATGCAAATCAAAACAACTTTGAGATACCATCTGATGCCTGTTAGATTGGCTAAGATAAAAGACACAGAGGACAGCCTATGCTGGAGAGGATGCGGAGCAAAGGGGAACATGCCTCCATTGTTGGTAGGAGTGTAAGCTTGTTCAGCCACTTTGGAATACAGTATGGTGTTTTCTCAGAAAACTGAGAATCAATCTCCCCAAGGACCAAGCAATACCACTTCTGGGTGTATACTCTAAATATGCACAATCACACTCCAAAGACATTAGCTCAACTATGTTCATAGCAGCGTTATTTGTAATAGCAAGAACCTGGAAACAACCTAGATGCCTCTCAACTGAAGACTGGATTAACAAACTGTGGTACATCTACACAATGGAGTACTACACAGCAGTAAGAAAAAATGATATCCTAAAATTTTCAGGCAAATAGATGGATTTGGAGAATATCCTCTTGAGCGAGTTATCACAAAACCAGAAAGATAAGCAGGGGATGTACTCACTCATTAGTAGACTCTAAACAAACCAACCAACAAACAAGAAAAAAGCAAAGCATGCCCAAGCTGCAAGCCACAACCACTGAACAGCTTGGGATCAGAAACACCTTGGACTGACTCCTTGGATCCCACTCCCCCAAGAGGAACACCTGACTCAGTCTTGAGGTTAGGCAGAGGAAACGGGATCTGCCAAAAGTGGAGACTGAACTAAGCATTAATGGGACAGTGAGACCATGGGACTGCCTGCTGACTCCCCATGTAGGGGATGGGGAGTTGTGGAGAAGAGAGAATGAACTGATGTGTTGAGAGGGGGAAGGGACCTTGAATAAGGATATACAAGGATAGAAAGTGTGACTTCTTTGTTCATAATATTAAAATAAACATAAAAATAAAAAAGAAAAGCAACAAAAAAAGAGAAATGCTTACACATGCATTTAATGAGGAAGGAATATCAACACCGTATAGACAACGGACTATCGTCTTAACCTATGATGTTCTCTATTTTGTATTTTTGTGAAGTTCATATGCACATATTACAAGCATGTGCATCTGTCAGTTGATAGAGGACATTGTTGTGTATCTCCTATGTTATTCTCCACCTTATTTTTAAATCATATCTACGTTTAATATAACATGGATTATAAGTGAGAGGTATTTATAACAATTTAATTATTTTTTATACTTTTGACAAATTTACCTTTCCACCATTCCCCTGATTAATATCCTTTTCTACTCTTCTTTGATATTGCTTTTCTTTCTTTCTTTCTCTCATAAAGCAGTTTGTACTACCCAGTTATTTTTGGAAATAAGGAATGCCTCATTATGTGATAGGCCTACCAGAGATCATATCACTGAAGGAAAATGACTATCATATCCCACTGCTATCAAATGCCAGTAACTCTCAGGGAGCAATGGACTTTGTGCTCACATTTCCACCTGTGGATAGAACTTAGAGAGTCTTCATGTATGCTGCCTGATACTGCAATTTGTGATTGCATCTGCCCTGCTGTATTTAGAGATATTTAGAGATGCAGATATTTCAACACCTTAATTTCAAGAACATCAGGTATACATACTCAGAAACAGCATAGTCAGTTTACATGTTAGTTCCATTTTAAATTTTTGTAAAACATGTATTATTTGCCATAATCATTCTACTACTTTATATCCCCATGAATAGTATAATGTCAATTTTTTGCAACAAGCAAATATAATGTGATTGAAAACTAAGCTGGCTTTACAAAGGTATAATTAACCAGCTCTCAGCTCATAATGTGAAAAGACTCAAGTATATACAGCCCAAAGGGAAAGAGACATTATAACACTTAGAATCATTAGATTTCTACATATGCCTGTCAGCGAACTGAGTAATCTACAAGAGGTGAGAAACTCAAATCATAATAGTACATTTCTGTTGTATGAAAAAAATAACTGTTAATTTGACTGAGAAGGATTCTGAAAATATCCTTGAAAGATATACATTTAAAGCAAGATTATCAGTTATAATTCATTAATGGTAGAAACAGATATAATATTGCATAACTTCAAAATATATTATAAAAGAATGAAGAAATAGGTGAGCCATTAATGGCTAAAATCCAAACCACAAAGACAAGGCATATTATCAGAAATAATAAGGGGTGCATAGGAGTGTCATAAAATGAGATCTATAAGTTGATATAACATAACAGTAAATACAAATAACTTAACATATTCTGGCCAGTTTATTTTAAACAGTGATGCACATCACATAAATGGGAGAGAAAGGTACTTTTATAGTTTTAAAAACCATAATTGAAAAATAGCTTGCTTTTAATAAAATATATTCTGATTGTGGTTTCCCTCCCCCCAGCTCCTCCCTGATATCCTCACCCAACAACATCCACATTCTTTTACTCTCTCATTAGAAAACTAAAAAGCACTTAAATATAATAATAGTGGTAATAATTAAAATAATTTCAAATAGAATAGAAACAAACCAAAGTATGATAAAAATAAATACACATAAACAAAGAAGAGCCAAAGAAAAGAACAAGGAACCCACACAGACAAAGAGACACTCATATTTGTGTACACAGAAATCACATAGAAAACACAAAATTAAAAAGTATACTGTATTACAAAAGACCTGTAATGTTTCATAAAAAGTCTAGACAAAGCATTATGGAGACTAAACAAAACAAAAAAGAAAGAAAGAAGGAAGGAAAAAAGGAAGGAAGGAAAGAAAAAAAAGTTTGTTTTGTGCTGGCCATCTACTGCTGGGCATAGACCCTGTTCTTACAATTGTACACCCAGTGAGACCCCATTGAAGAAAAGTAATTTTTCTTCCCTGAGTAGTTATCAATTGGAAATAGCTTCTGGATTGCAGATGGGGGCTTATGTCAATGTCTCCTGTTAGCATTAGGACAAAATCTGGCTTAGACTTGTTAAAGTCCTACACAGGTTACCAAGGTTTCTGTGGGTCCATATATACATCAGTCTTATTGTATCCATAAGGCCTTGTTGCCATGTGTTTCTTTCTTGCAAGTGACTCTTAGAATCCTTATGCCTCCTCATCCACATAGTTCCCTGAGCCATGAGGGGAAAGATTAAATAGAGACATTCCATTTAAAATTGAATGTTCCAAGGTTTCTCATTCTTTGCACACTGTCTAGTTGTGGCTTGTATAATATTTGTTCCTATCTGTTTCACTTCTCTCATGATGGCTGAGCAAGACATTGAACTATGAGTATAGCATGTCATTAAGAGTTATTTTATCACTATTTACTTTTAGTTAACTGGTGAGTTTGAGTTTTCCCCTAGATGCTTGGTCTGTCGAGTCTTAAGTTCTTGGCTACACAAGCAGTGTCCAGCAAGGTTACCATTTCAATAGATAAAGAAAGAAAGAAAGAAAGAAAGAAAGAAAGAAAGAAAGAAAGAAAGAAAGCAAGCAAGCATATGATAGTAACATATATCAAGAAAACCTTCAGTAATTAATTTAATACTAGCCAAAGCAAGTTTCAAATGGAATAATATTAACAGAGAGAAAAAGACCATTTTACATAGAAAATGTAGGTCACATAATTATAATACAGCAACTTTAATCAGCCTGTTATCAACTACAAAGTTTTAAATGTGTAAATCTTCTGATAGAATTGCAAGAACACGTAATAACATATAGCAAAAAATGCATAATTAAACAGTCAAAACCCTACCTAAATATGTGGGAATCCTCTTTTCCCTCAGGCTGTAGGCCACAAGGTCAAGAGAGAAAAAAGACAGATGGGAAAACAGAAATCATTAGCAACACATGACTAATGATGGAGAACAGCCCCCCAGGAGACAGATTTCAGTGAATCAGATCATATTTAAATCTAAAGTATAAGGAATATATGGAATCGAGAAATCTGGTGACAACCCCGAATTGACACTAAGTGACACATTCCTATCACAAGGTTTAGTATGTGTCAGTAGAGTCCTATAGCAGAAACTCTAGCCCAAATCTTCTCAGCAGGGATTTATGCCAAGGTCAAGCTAAACATGAATTAGGTATCTGGTTTAGTGATAGCTTTTAGATAAGGTCAGTCCTTAAGGATCAGGGACTTTCTCCAGATAAAGTCAAATAAAGAATAGAAAGCATTGCTGGAGGGAGAGAACTCCATTTTGCAGAGTTATTGAGATAACCTGCAAGAGAATGGTGACCCTGCCATCTTTGACCAGCCAGCAATGTCTTCTAACATAAATAGTTCATATAAGAGAAATAATTTATAAAAGAGGAAATGATTCGATGAATTTATAATTACATAAAATATACCAAAATATCATACTTCTGCTCCCTAAAATATGTAAAATATGTTACATGATGATTTAAGCTGTGAAACAATTATTAAACTTTTAAATTTTATTTTTTACCTTATATATTATGCTGATTTTTTATATTAAAATGTATATATGAGTTACATATTAAATTACATATTTTAAATAAGAGTAATCTATTTTATTACTATAAAGCTATTTTTAATGTAAGATCTATATGGATATATGTACATACACAAACCATTTTATATATATGAATATAAGTCCAAAATAAGTGTGGGTTTTTTTCTACTTTTTCTTTTAATTGGTTATTTGTAAATTTCATATAATTTATCTATATCTCAGTCTTGTCGCCATCTATTCACATCTGCCCTCCTCACTTGTAATCTCCCTCCTCACAAGAAAAAAGAAAAATAAGATTTAGAAAAAGTTCTCATTGTAGAAACTGCAGTGTGTCACAGTGAATCACTCACTATACCCTTTAGTCCATACGTTTTTACTTACAAGTGTTCATTGAAATGAGGCATTGGTCTGGCTTGGGTTTCTAACTATTCGTACTGTGCCCTCATTGGGACTCTTCTTGAATACTGTGTTGTCCTGTATCATGAAGATACTGCCACTTTTGTATCTGGAGGACCAGCTTCTTCACATGCTCCAGTAGAAGATAGAGATGATAGGGATGGGCCAACTCATAGCACTGCATTTGGGCCTGAGTGGATTGCTCAGCACACAAGCTCTCCCTCATTTTCACCATCAAGGTAAGAACTCCAGAACCACCAGAGCTATCTTACATTATTTAGTATGCAGCAAGGCCCAAGGCTAGTTCCCTTGCTGTCATGGCCTCTGGGACAACTCCTTCACACCTACTCTTCAAGTGCCAGTTCCACTGTGGTACACAGGTGAAAATGCATGGGTCACTCTCCAGAGTATTGCTTCTGGTGAGAAGTAGGACCATTTCTCTCACTCTTATGGAAGTGGGGGAACTCTCCCTTGTTCATGCCACCATATGGCAGATGAGAACAAGATCTCCAACAATGTCAACAGGATCAGCTCCACTATCCCAGCCCAGTAAGGACCACTCTCCTGAATGCTTCAGTGGGTGGTGGGAAGGGGCAGGGGAAGAAAGGTATCATTCCCTCAATCACACCACTATGTGGCAGAGGAGGGGGGAAGAAACAGTGGTCCTACTATCATGCCATCAGGACTGGACCTCCTATCCCCCTTTCAATAAATTCAGCTCTGTTCTAATGTCCAGTTAAAGAGCAGAGCCAGGATTCCCTAGTGATGCAGTTAGTGAGGGGCAGGTCCAGCTCTGTGAAACCCTAAAACCTAGAGCTTTAGTGGAAACAGGAGCCACAGACAACAATACAGACCATGGCTTGGACCTTATCAGCAGTCCAGGCCAGGACATTATGATGGCAAGCAGGCTACCAACCTCAAAGTGCTCTACTCCACATTCACCTCTTCAGGTCTGTCTGTCTCCACAGGATATGAACCATTTTGTTTCTCTCTCTCTCTCTCTCTCTCTCTCTCTCTCTCTCTCTCTCTCTCATATTGCACTACATATTTGCTTACCATAATAGTGCCCAACCACTAGGTGACACAAGGCACTGTGCAGGTCCATGTTTTCTCTCCCTTGCCCAATGCAGAGAGCCCTGGGCAAGCATGTGGGTTTTCTTCTGCCCAGTCTTACTAAAAAGAAGTATGTTTAAAACTCACATCAGCTCCTTTAAAAAAAACTGAGGTTACAATAATATAAAAATCAAGTTCATGCCTGTCAACATAACAAGTGATCAGAGACTGTAGTGAAATACAATTTCAATATGGTCAGCATTTTTTGCCTGATTGAGATAACTTTACCGTATCTCAGAGAAATACTTGGTTATGATCATATATCCTACACAACACACGGTTTCCTTTAGAACTAGAAACAAAATTATCATAAAATTTGGCTTCTGTAACACATCAAGTATCAGTGGGGTATCACGTTGGGTGTTATCTGTTATCATGCAGTTTCTGACCCCACTGGGCCAGAGGCCCAGACCTGCCCACAGCTGCCTTTCCCACCAAAATGACACTCAGATGCTTATATTATCTTCATCCTGTTTGACCTATGTCTCAGGTACATTGCTAGCTAGCTCTTTCATCTTAATTCACTCCATTTCCATTAATATATCTGGCCACGTGACCCAGCCCATTACTCACCTGGGTTCCTTACATGGTTCTTCTTTGGTGGCTGGATTGAATCTGTCTTACTCTGCCCTCCTCCTACCCAAACTTCAGTTTCCCTACATATTTATGGTGCTTGACACAGGCTGAATCTGTTCCTTTATTTACAGAATGTTATTCACAGCATATAAACAAACATTGCCACTTCAATAAATAGCACAAGAGATGTCAGAGATAACTACTCATAGGGTTCCTTTTTGCTCAGAATGTAGACGAGATGAGGTTAGCCTTGGGACAAATGCAGGTGGTGAAAAAAAGCCAGGTCAAAGACCAGTGTTATCAAGATGGAATCTTCAAGCAACATGGATGTCTTCATAGGTGCACAACAGTGAAGACCATGCTTCATTATATTTTAGAAAATAAAGCATGGTCTTTACAACATACCCTATTCCATACAAAATTCTTTGAATTATCAGTTTATACACAACAAAGAAACATGGCCTCAGAAATGTGCTTAAATCTGTATCAGATCGTTGCTAATTACCTGGTGTACCATAGGAGCAGCATCCAGCTGTTCTTCATGTTCCTATCATTTAATACGATACAGTCTTTTAACATCATATATGGTTAGGATGTAAGATGACTATCAGTATAGAGGGAGATGAAGAAAAGGTAAACAATCTAATGAGAAATAGTGTGACAATTGGCTGTTGTAGAAATAAAATGAAAAGGAACATGAGAAATATAAAGACATCAATGAGCTCCTGGAATATTCACATTAGAATATAACACACAGAATCTGCTATATTATCTAAGTACTAATATATGCTTAAATGCATTCAAAAGTACAAATGTTGAGAATATTGTCAAGTTTTATGACATATAAACTTCCTGGAAGAACACAATATAATATATTATAATATTATATAATTATATAGCATATATATCCCACATAATATAATCCCACAATAAATATAATATACTTTTGTTTTATGTATATGAGTATTTTGCCTACAATGTCTATGTACTATGTATATGGAAGTTACAGACAGTTACAATTGCAGACAATTGTGAGCCATCATGAGGGTTTTGGAGATGAATCTCAGGTCCTGCAAGAGAAGTCAATACTCTTGATCACTGACCCATCTCTAGCTCCAACAGGAAACGTTTCAATATTCCTAAAAGAGTAACTCTAAAGGTCTCCATTTGAAATTTTTAATATTATTAAATCTAAAACCAATATTAGTGTTTTCTAAAATAATTCCAATAATATCAAAAACAAGAACTCTACAGATGTTTTACAGAAATGTGTATGTATTTCTCCTTTGAAGAAGACATGAAAAGTGAGATATTTGCTCCATTCCTAAAAAAAGAGTCAATTCTTTAATGTGTCATTTTTAACCATAAATATATCTATGGTTACTTGGTAGGTGAATGTCAACACAGACAAGATATTTTAAGGGAAGGTGATTAAAATATGCACACAGACACAGAGAAAGAGACAGAGACAGAGAGGAAGAGAGAGAAAGAATCTTTTGTGTACACAGAGTTCAGCTAAGCAGCAAATCATTACCCATAAATTTGAATACAATATTGCTTAAATATATAGAATGATATATATAGACTTCTATAAAGAATACATAAAATAAACAAAAATTTATCAACAAACTAAACTATTTAAAATTAATATTAAGAATTTAATGTTTAAGGATTTTTAAATAATTTTCTTAGTACTCTGTTCCTCCTGTTGGTTTTCAGTGTCTAACTTTAATATAATAGATTTGTTTTATCTTATTATATTTTTGGGTGTTTTTTTTTGGTTTATCACAAAATCTTGTCTTTTCTAATGAGAATCAAAAAGGGAAGAGATCCAAATGGGAGGGGAGAGGCTAAGAAACAAAGTGGACTGAAGGGAGAGAAATTTTTAAAAGGGATATATTATATGAGAAAATAATCTGTATTTAATATGTGACTAAATAAATTTATAATCATCTCCCAGCTCATAATTACATTGAAGCTTATAGCATACAGAAAATATAGTTTTTAATAATAATTATAATAATCTTTTTAAAAAATGTCCACTAAGAAAATTAGTGAGGGAGGCAATGTGGGCAAAAAAGTACAAAAAAGCATTGACAAAATTATTTTTTAAAATAAAAAACATGACTTTTTTAAATAGATAATATACTTATCAAATATTCTTAACATTTATAAAGTTTTGTAATAAGTGTAACAAAGCAAAAATGTTCTGAAATATGATTGTTAAAAAGCAAGACAGGGTCACAGGCCCCATATGCACCATTGGAAGGAAGTGCCCCAGAGATCAAGCAGCAGCATCCTCCCCTGCCCTCTTGACAACCATCTACTGCAGTGCCAGCAACCATCAGAGACATAGGCTTATTCTGCACCAACTGGAAGAAATAGGTATCTTGGAAACATAGGCTCCACCTGTATGTATTGGAGAAAAAAAAATGAGTAGACAGCAGTGTAAGGATACATTCTACAAAATAAGGGCAATATAGCACCACAAGAAACTAGTAGTTTTGTAACAGCTAGACTTGAACATCCCAACATAGATGAAACAAAAGAAAATAACTTTAAAAATAAATTTATGGCCCACTCATTTCTCCCCTAAATCCAGGCCAGCGAGGAAAATTTCTGCAAACCAGAATTTGCAAAAAAAAATTCAGTTTTTGGAACAGCCCCATTTACAAATCCTGCCCCAAACCCAGCATACCCCATCACCTGAATATCTTAGCAGCTACCTGAGATCCACATATTCTCAGTACCTATTGGACCAAGAAAAGTGTTACACTTCTTCCAGCCCAGTTAGAGATCCCTATCTCTGTAACCCAGGCCCGAGGACACAATCCTTTGAATCCAACCCATAAAATGTCTGCATTAAATCCAGGCAAGCAAAAAAAAAAAAAAAAAAAAAAAAAAAAAAAAAAAAAAAAAAAAAAAAAAAAAAAAAAAAAAAAAAAAAAAAAAAAAAAAAACTTCTGCAGGCCAGAACTCCCCAGTAAAATCCAGTTCTCTGACACTCTCATCTATAAATCCTGCTCCAACTCTCAATCCACTCCATCACCAGCTATCTTAGCTATTTCCTGAGACCCACAACACCTATTAGATCAAGAGCAGCTACCTGAGGCCCACAGTTTGTCAGCATCTGTTGGATAAAGTGGGACACCTGAAACCCACAATTTGCCAGTACCCATTGGATCAAGACCTCCTTCTGATTGGTCAGGAACTCATATTGGACCAAGATTGGATCCCTGAGACACAAAATCAGCCAGCTCATACTACACCAAAAAACCTCCCTGAGACACAGAATAGAGGATACACAGCCTCCAAGTGGGCCAAGAGCCCAAATTAGACAAAGACAGGCTTCCTGAGACAAAGTCACAGCACAACAAATTGCACCAAAACCAGATCCCTGAGACACAGATAAATCCTGCATTGATCCAAAGAATTAGGGAAAGGATGTCAGTCCAAAAAAATACATATAACAACATAAATGAAAATATGGCACCACCAGAATCTGGTGGTTCTACAACAAGAACATATTATTACAGTGTAGAAGAAGCATAAAGAAACTACCTTAAAAACAAGTTTATGAAGACAATAGAGGCTTTAAAGGAGGAAGTAAAAATCTTTTGTAAAAAACATATATAGAAAATTACAAACAAAAAAGTTGGAAGAAATCAACAAAAGTCCCTGAAAGAAAATCAAAATAATAAAAAAAAGATTTAAAAATTGAAATAAAAAAAAGTAAAGAAGACACAACTTCAGGAAGTTCTGGAAATAGAAAATCTTAAGAAAGAAACTGAAACTAAAGATACAAGTATAACCTACATAATGCAAGTTATAGAACAGAAAATCCTTTGTATGAAAGATTGAATAGTAGAAATAGTTATGTCAGTCAAAAAATCACTAAAACAAAAGAAGACATAATGTACAATGTCCAGGAAATATGGGACACCATGAAAAGACAAAACCTAAAAATAATAGAAATACAAGAAGGAAAAGAATCTCAACTCAAAGACACAGAAATTATAACAATTATAAAAGACAGCTTCCTCAATCTAAATAAGGAAATGTCTATAAAAGTACATGAAGCTTACAGAATGCCAAATAGACTACAGACCCCCCAAAAAATATGCTCATCACGTAATAATCTAGAACTAAACCTACAGAATAAGGAAATAATACTAAGAGCTGCAAAGGAAGAGGCCAAGTAACTTATAAAGGCAAATCCATCAGAATAATTCCAGACTACTGAATGGAAACAACGAAAGCCAGAAGATGCTGGTCAGATGTTATACAGATACTAAGAGATTATGGTTGCCAGCATAGAGTACTATACCTATCAATCAACATAAATAGAGTAACAAGATATTTCATGCCAAAACCAGATTTAAACAATACATATAAATAAATTCAGCCCTACAGAAAGCACTAAAGGGAAAACTTCAACTAAAGGAAGCTAGACACATCCATAAGCCACAAGCAATAGATAATCCCACAGGAACAAAAAAAAACCCAAAGAAGAGAAACACACACACACACACACACACACACACACACACACACACACACACACACTACTGTGGTGGGACGGTTCTCTGTATGCAATGATTATCATTCTGTAAATAAAAGATATGTTTTGGTCTGTGTGGAATATCTTAGAAGTGGGTAGAGGAATCAGAGAGACAGGTAGATAGAGGGTAGAATAAGGCAGACTCTACCAGCAGCCAAAGAAAAAGCATGTAAGACCCAGGTGAGCTAGGGGGCATTGGACCATGTGGCAAAACATATTAATGAAAATGTGTTGAATTAAGATGAAAGAGCTAGCCAATAATGTGCCTGAGACATAAGCCAGACAGTATGAAATTAATATAAGCCAGTTGGGATAGAGCCCAGGAAGATGAACCAGACGGCCTGTTTGGTTATTAATCTCTTTGAGAGGAAGCTGAACATTTCCATACACAGTTCTGAATCTCCTAGAATTGCTCTTTGTATTTGTAAATCTTATCTCTCCCCTAATAAATATTAACCCTCATATGATATATAGTATTTGAATAATTCAAGCAATACTCTAAACAGTATAAAATTAATATAAGTATCTAAGTCATCTTTGGGGGGGGGGGGTAAAAGCCACTGCAGGCAGGTCAAACCTCTGGCCAAAACAGGGTCAGAAATTTTGTATAACAGATGGTGCACAATGTGGGGCACAAACCCACAACCCTGAGATTAATAGTCTCATGCTCTACCAACTGAGCTACCCAGGCTCCATCCCACCTAGCCATAACCCAAAAGGAGTCAGGCCTTCTGAAGTCATTAGGATATGCCAAGGTTACTAGAATGTCTTTATATAAAGCCAGCAATTCACTACACACTACCACCAAAAATAACAGGAAAACAGGAAATAATAATTACTGGTCATCAATATCCCTTAATGTCAATGGACTCAACTTACGTATAAGAAGATACACCCTAATGTGGTGATATTTTATATATTTAGTAAAACCAGTCTGGAGTATCAGAGAAGAGATTCTGTCACAGTCATCAGTTCAGGAGGATCAGAGAGTGGTAAATGATACCTTTAATCTCAGCATGCAGAAAGACACAGTTTAGGGGAAAAATCCTATGCCTGACCCAGAGTGGTGACCTTTAATCACAGCAGATTTGAATTTGAGACCAGATTGGTTTACAGAGGGAGTTTCAGGCTCCCAGGTAGGCAGTGGTGGTGCCATGCCTCTAATTCCATAACTCCCAAGACAGAGATCTTTCTGTGTTTCTGTGAGTTCAAGGCTAACTACTAAATAGTAGTAGCCTATGCCCACACCTTTAATCTTTTTTATAATTTATTTATTATTTGGTGATTTTATATCATGCACCCCATCAAACTCAGTTATCAGAGCTCTCAGATCCTTACGATCTCCTCATTTACAAAAACACCCATTCATGCTGCTCATTAACTTACTGGAACATAATTAATATTCAAGTGGATGTGAAACAACTGGGTGAAGAAGGTATTTAAGGCATAGAAAGACAGAGCAGGCATTACAATGGTCGAGGAACAAAGCTCAGGAAGCTGGAAGACAGATGATTGAGATTTTACTATAGTGTTTGTCTCTTTGATATTCCAGCCTTTCCATGACATCTGGCTCTGAGTTTCATTTATTACAATCAGAATTCATGCAACATTTGTCATTCGACTTTGGTGCACAAAATTTAGGGGGTAAAAGCCCCTTGTTAGCTAGAGCAACATGATGTGGCCAGAGGAGCAACTGTTAGCTGGCTAGGCTTTCGGTTCTGAGTTAGTCTCCACTCTTAGATAGACTGGCCACACATGTTTCTATTTTACTTTTATCTGGGTAAGTTTTTCAGACAGTGGCTTCTTTTTCTTGGTCAGTTGTGGGTTTTCTTTCTTTTCTCAGATTCTTTTTTGGGCTGCTATCACACTAGGTAGCTGTCCCAATTCACAGTTATTTCAATCATCACTAACAACTAGATTGGTGAGTAAATCAATTCCTTTAAAAGGGAGAATTTGTTTAAGTCACTAGAGGGTGTTTGGTCTTTCTGTGATCTTTCTCTTAAAAATTTAATATTAGAACCAGTAAAGAAAAAGAGAAATAAAGTAGATGGGATAATCATAATGTTTATCATATTGTTTAATATAAATATTTTTGTTTGATTTTTGTTTTATCATTTAAAAAGTCAATGTAAATGCCAAGAAAAAGGTCTTAGAAAACCCTGTCAAGAGAGAACACAAAGATATTCAAACCCAAAGAAATATAAAGAACCAATCTCAGCAATGTTGTCTAAGACTATGCAAAAACAGCCCAAGCTCATTAAACACCCAACATTAATATATCAAGTAACTTTTTTAAGAAGTCACAAAATAATAAAAATTTTACAGAAACTAGTTGGGCTCTGGTATAAATGTTAGAATTAAGAAGAGTTAAGGAAGCATTTGTGACATATAGAATTCACTCACCATTTGTTAAAAAAAATGCTAAACAGTTGGTCATAATGTAACCAGATCATCCCTAAAGACTGGTTAGTTATAGTTACTGCTGTTTTAAAGGCTAGTCCACTTTTACAGTGGAAACCATTATAGAAGGAGAAGGCTAAAATAATAGAACAAAGAAGCAGAGCCAGAGGCAAAGAAGTCTCCCACGACCAACTTCTTGTGAAAAGGGATTATACTGATATTGAAAGGTAATCCTTATATAATGAACATACTCTAGATTTATGCTGTATGGCAGCATTAAATGCATGGGATCAGACTGAAGAATTAAGGAAAAAATTGAGTTCTTCACAAAAGTAATTCAAAGCACAAAAGAACTTTTAGAGACTTTTTATAGAAATTATCTGCAGTGATAAACAGAATGGTACTGGATTCAGAAGCTAGGTGAATAATAATTGAATAGTTGGCTTTTGAGAATGCTAATATACAATGTAAAATATAATTAGACCACTAAAAGCAAGATCAGCACTCTTGGAGGATTGGATTTGTGAGACAATTAATATAGAGCCTTAAGATGGTGATGATAAATGTGTAGAAGAGGTTATTTCTAGAGGTATAAAAAAAAGCAAAATGTTAAATGTTACAATTGTGGAAGGCAAGGTTACAGAAAGAGAGATTGCAAACAAGGCACTCCCAGAAACAGTGCCTTTGTTAGGAATAATCTCGAGAACGCCCCTCCTTTCTGGGGTATGCTAAAGGTATGGAAAAGAGAGGCATTAGACTAATGAATGCAGGTCAACAAGGGACAAAGAAGCTAACTTTCTGCCTTCAGAAAATACTCCAAGGGGGCTTTCAAAAGCCCCTATATCAAATCTAGTTCAATTTTACCCTGATATCACATAGAAAACACCTTCTAAAGGGTTAGTCTCATTCTCAGTCCCTCTTTGCCTCAAATAATCACATACAAGTATACGTTATTTTTATGCTAATTGACCTAGAGCCCAGGCATATAAATTGCTAGCTCTTTAGTCTTAAACTAACTCATATTTCTTATCCTATTCAACCATGCAGCTCTGTACCTTTTCTAAGAGCAATGTTTCAACTTCTTTTCTCTGCATCTTCTGCTATCTCATCATCATGTCACCATTGCAACTGTGTGGTGTCTGTCTGGTGGCTCTGTGTCTGGCATCTGTGTCTGTTTTTCCTGTACTCAGAGTTTTCTTAGCTTGGTAGCTCTGCCCACACTTCCTGTCTACCTTTTGGTCAATCAGCTTTTATTAAACTCATAGACAGGATAATTATTTAAAATGTAACACATAATCCCACTACATTTCTCTCTTTTTTTTAAAAAAAAAAAAAAACTTTATTTATTTATTTATTTGCCTTGGTGTTTGCCTGGAACTGGAACTACAGACAGTTGTTAGCTGCCATGTGGGTGCTGGGAATCGAACCCGGGTCCTCTGGAAGAGCAGATGTTGCTCTTAACCGCTGAGCCATCTCTCCAGCCCCTACATTTTTCTTTTTACTCTTTTAAAAACAAAAAGAACCCAAAATCTAATATCCTTTTTATCCCCATTATCTATAATGACATATACCAAAACCTAAACAAAACACAAACATTCATAATCCATTTTTTGGGAATGTGAACATAGTTCTCTAGGCTCCTTCCTGCTGAATGAGGGTGTTGACAATCCCTTGGGGATCCAAAGAAAATTTCAAGATTATGGATAAGTCTTTAGTGGAGTAGTCTGTAGGCTGGGTAATCTCATCCAGTCTTCTTGAAGTAGTTTTGGATGGAGAATTCAGAGAAACTGCAACAGAGGTGCTCTGACATTCTGAATCATCTGGGCCATGCATTTCTATTGGAGACTCTTCAGGGGGTCTTCCTTAATCAAACTTTTATTTTCTTTATCTGGGAATAAATAGACAGCTTCTCATTTTCTGTAGAAATATAAAGAAAATCTCTTTTCCAAAGCAGCAAATCTTTGGATTTCAATTTTAATGTGACCTCCTATACCAAATATATAGGATGGATTAATATAACAGCATTTATATTCAAATAGCTTTTAGCAACTTTTACTACTTTCTTTATAGTCAAAAAACTTAAACACAATACAATAGCATACAGTATCCAGGTGCTGTTTGCATTTTCCATCTTTGAGTGGCTTATTATTTTTTTTTATTCAATCTCTTTTCACACTATTTCTTTTTTAAGGACTTCCTCTTTGAAGCCTATGTATATTTTAAATATACCCTGTATCATTTATAGCTTTTTTATTCCATCTGTCTCTACTGCAAATCTTTTATCTTTTCTATTTCTGACCATTTTTTGTTTGGCTAGGGTGACTGACCCACCCAGCCATTTCTATTTCTTTCTGTTTCTATACACCTTTAATCTGCCAAGGTTTGTTGTAAGGATTAAAGACTTCACAAAGATGGCTGACTTCACCCAGCTCCCTTTATCAATTTCTGTTTCTGACCACACTCTTAGTCTACTAAGGTGTGGCTAAGGTAAAGGCATCCCTAGAGTGGCTGCCTGGCTCCACCCAGTTCCTACTCTATCAGAAGTTTAGCTTTATAGTTGAGGTATGGGTAGGACCCACAGTTACCACTTTGGGGAATTTTAGGATTCATATAATCACTAAGTAATGATTGTAATGCCATCTGCTGCTCATTAATTCTATTTAAGTATTTGGCAGCAAAGCCTCTTACAAGATTCACAAGTGTTTTACCTCTAAGAATGAATCAGGAAACTTGTTATAAAAGACACGCATTTACTTGCCTCCAACAAATAGAGATGTTCCAGGAAAATGATGCCACTATTAAGAATCAGTCTTTGACTCTATTCCCTTTGGCCTGTGAAAACAGAAACAATAAATCCACATAGGCAGCTTGTTTCTTATTTTGAGGCTTAGGACCTGGCCTTGTTGCATCTTTTAAGCTGCACTATAAAAGCCAGCCATTAATTCAAACCCAAGTCCACACACCTCACCAGGGCATCTCCCAGAGCTCCCAGAGCTCCCAGAACTGTTTTTGGCTCAAGCTTTATGTGATTGTATATCACCCACATTGGGCGATCATTTGTTGAAAAAAGTTTCTGGCCCAAACTTTCTGGGCCTGGACCAAAGGTTTAGTCTCACTCTCATCCCTGCTTTGCCTCAAATAATCACATACAGGCATACAATATTTTTATGCTGATTGACCTAGAACTCAGGCATATAACTTGCAAGCTGTTTAGTTTTAAATTAACCCATCTCTCTTATTGGAGACAGGGGCAGATGTATCAATAATTTTACCAGAGTCATGGTATCCAAGTTGGCCTGTTCAGGAGTTAAATGTTCAGTTTTGAGGAATTGGGTCATATTCCAAGTAAAATACAGTGCAAAAAGGCTTAAGTATATAGGACCAGAAGGACAGAGAGAAATATTAAAGCTGTATGGGGCTAACATTGCATAAATTTATGAGGATGAGATTTACTACAACAGTGGAATACACAGATTCCTTAAAACACAGAAATAAACCATAAACTAACACATAGTTCTGCCAGAAATATTAGAAGATATGAAAAATAGTCACAAACTATTCAGGCTGTACAGAAACAAGGTACAAAGGCTGTTGATTTTTCAAAGACACTCACAGCACTATCTTTAAAATGGCTAACAGATAAAGCTATGTGGATTAATCAATGGCCATTAACAAAAGAAAAATTGCAGGCGTTAGAGCAGCTGATAAAAGACTACGTAAATGCTCAACATATAGAAGAATCAACAAGCCCCTGGAATTCTCCAGTATTTGTTATTAAAAAGAAATCTGAAAAGTGAAGTATTATGACAGATTTAAGGGTGATGAACAAGGTGATCCAGTCAATGGACTCTTTACAGTTGGGAATTCCTTTGCCTTCTCTTTTACCAAAAAAATAAAAATAAAAAAATGGCCCATTATAGCTATTTATTTAAAAGACTTTTTTACATTACCTTTAAAAGATCAAGGTAAAGAAAATTTTACCTTTACAATATCCACTTATAGTAATTCTTGGCCTGTAAAGAGGCATTAGTGTAGGATTCTCCTTCAAAGAATGCTGAATAGCCTATCCTATGCCAGTATATTGTACAAAACCCAATAGAACAAATATGTAACAATTTCCCAAAATCCACAGTTTATCATTATATGGATGACATCCTATTGGCTGTTTCAAATACTGATACCTTAGAAAAAATGTTTGAGAAAGTAAAAAAATTTTACCTGCTTGTAGATTACAAATAGCCCCTGAAAAATACAAAAGGAAGATTCCATTAATTATTTAGGTTACAAAATAAGCCAGCAAAAATTTAAACTTCTAAAGGTACAAATCAGGAGAAATAGATGGAAGACACTAAATGACTTCTAACAATTACTAGAAGACATTGCCAATTTACAACCCACTATTGGAATAAAAAAAATGATGAACTGGAAAATTTGTTCAAAACTTTAAAGGGTAACAAGGACTTAAGTACTCCAAGAGAATTGTCATCAGAAGCTGAGAGAGAATTGGCTTTGGTAGAAAAAAAAATTACAGAATGGACATGTGGATCATGTGGATCCAGACCTTAATTGCAAGATACTAGTTATCTTTCCCTCTAAGCATTCTCCTACAGAAATTTTAATGCAAATGGAAAATGTTATATTGGAATGGATATTTCAACCACATGAACTGAATAAAAATTTAAAGACATGTGGAAGAGATTTCTGAGTTGATCTTTAAAGGAAAATTAAGACTTTGTCAATTGACAGGAATGGGCCCTGTAGACATTGTTGTACTTTTAACTAATAAAGAAATTGACCAATTATTGGTGGAAAGTGAACTTTGGCAATGAACCTGCAGTAAATTTGGGGGCGATATTAACAACAAATATCCTCAAAGCAAATGAATTTAATTTTTAAAGAAAACTAATTGAATTTTTCCTCATGTTGTATGAGATAAACCAATTTTTGGAGCCACCACATTTTATACTAATGCAAATAAATCAGGAAAGGCAGGTTACAAGACACAAAATATAAGTAAAGTGGCTCAAAGCCCTTATAATTCTGTTCAAAAGTCAGAATTATATGCTATTGTGATGTTATTAATAGATTTTACTGAAGTTCACAACATAGTCACTGACTCTCAATATGCAGAAAAAACTGTTTTACACATTGAAACTGCTGATTTTATTAATAAGTCAGAATTAACTTCATTATTTATTCGGTTACAAGAAGTAATCAGGACTAGAGATTATTCCATCTATATAACACACATTTGATCCCATATGGATCTGTCAGGTCCTTTAGTACAAGATAATGATAAAATTGATAAATTATTAATAGGAAATGTGCTAGAGGCCTCAAAGTTTTATTAAAACCATCATGTCAATAGCAAAGAATTAAAAAAAAAAAAAAGATTTCTTTATCACTTGGCAACAAGCCAAAAAATTCTATAAAGATGCCCCACCTGTTCCTTCTATAATCAAACTCCATTACCAGAAGGAAGTAACCTTAAAGGTATACATCAAAATGAAATCTGGCATATGGATCTATTTCATTTCAGAATTTGGAAAATTATCTTATAATAAATATCTCATAATAGATATCTTTTCAGGATTTCAATGGGCAACTGCTTTGAGTTCTGAAAAGGCTGA
Organism: Sigmodon hispidus; assembly: GCA_004025045.1. Classification (NCBI taxonomy): domain Eukaryota; kingdom Metazoa; phylum Chordata; class Mammalia; order Rodentia; family Cricetidae; genus Sigmodon; species Sigmodon hispidus. Next base: position 26,300 of record PVIH01011114.1, on the reverse strand, counting down.
TTCTGTAATCACATATTTGCTAGAAGTTATGGTCATTATGAGAATACCTGTAGAGATTAAGACAGACAATGATCCAGCATATGTATCTAGTAAAATAAAGTAATTTTTTGCTTATTATAATATAAAGCATAGTATACATATACCACATAATCCTACAGGACAAACAGTCATAGAGAGATTAAATCAAACTCTAAAGGAGATGTTAAATAAACAAAAAGAAATAACAAAGACCTCTAGAAGTAGACTGCATAATGTTTTATTAACTTTGAATTTTCTCAATGCTAATGAGAAAGAAACAACAGCTGCTGAAAAACATTAGACTCTAGAAAAAAATTGTTGAGGTAAATTAACCACACACAAAAAAAAGAAAGATAAGTTGATACATATATATACACATTAGGAGCCATTCTGTCTGGTAATCAGAATCAAGCACCTGGATAACTTAGAGGATGTATGGAAACAACAATTTGTTCTAATTTGTGCACACATAGAAAGTTGAATAAAATATGGCAGCCCAGAGGGGCCTCTAGAGGATTATTTTAGGCTGGAAGAGGAAACCACAGGTTCTGACATTAAAACTTGTGCTCATTCAGCATAGTTTAGAACTTCCTATCTTCTGAGGCAACTTTTACTGGTGGCTCTGAGGAGTCACTGCTAATTACCCATGCCTCCTGCTGGTCTTCGGTATCTCTGTAGGGAAGTTTTTTTTTAGCAGGCTCACACTGTTGTTTTCTTACTGTATCTCAGGCACAGGTATACCTGGCTGTGTCCTCAGTTTGCAGACAGCTCAGTTTTAAGAAAAAATGTCTCTTGGAGTTGTCCTTGCTGGTGGATATGCTGGATTTGAGGCTTGAAATATACTCTGTGCATCCACAACTCCATATTACTCCCATCCACTCCAGACTCTTTCCTGAAGGCTGAAGAACCCAGTGTACACCATACCTGGTTAATGAGAACCCAGATACAGTATAGGTAAAAGACAGGGTCTGTGAGGGCTGCACCTGGCTAAGTCCTGGTTCCTTCAGCTACACTTGGGTCAGGGCACCTGGGGACAAGAAACATCACCTTTAGTAATGCATCCCATAGATGACATACCTGGGTGCCTTTCCTGAAATCCTGAAACACTTACAGCTTGGAAAGGTCTCCAGGGAGAGGAGAAGCACCAAGACAGCCATGCTGTGTTGGAGGCTCTTGTGAGAAGGAACTGAGGCTTCTCCACTAAGCCTGGGCTTTCAGCCTAAGTATGAGAGTTGCTTTGCATTGCGGGAGGTTCCTGGGAGAATGAAAGGAAACATCAGGCAATGTTTACAATTTTCTCTCAGTCAACTGTGATTTACCTTGTGCTTCTCATTGTAACTAGTGACAAAATAATTAAGAACATTTTCTAATTCTGAATATTCAATTCCATATAAAGAGAAAATTTTGTAATCTATACTGTGTAGGCCTTGGATGAGTCTACATTTGTTCTGGGCAGATAGAGAATACCATTTCCTCCATGCCTTGTATATCCTTGTAAATTCTAGCTGAGTGTTTAGTATGAAATGTAGTCATATGATGAACTTCAGGTACTTACTCATGTTAAATCCTGATTAAAAACTTTTTAAAAATCAAAAAAATAAAAAATAAAAAAAGGAATTTCCTCAGCTGTCTGCCTAGGATTTGACTGGGTGCTCTCTCCCCAGTATTCAGGTTTTATTAAATATGTAATATATATCCATAGTCGCTTTTCAGTTTTCTGCCATGATCCATGACAATGCCTAATTAAGAACTAAAAGTATCTAACCCTAACCTTAACCCTTTTGGAAGATGGGACCCTACAATAATGATTTCACATGGACTATGACAAAGCCACCAGGCTGACAAACACCAACCAAGATCAAATTTAGACAACAAACTGTTCATGACAATTTTGAGGTGGCTAGCTGAGATGAACCAGCTTCATAGAATACTCCAGCTAGGACTTGAGACAGCCATGCACTTTCCTATTATGCAGAGAGTAAATAACAAATGATACAGCTACATATTTCAGAACTTTACAATAACACTTTTCTTTTCAGGATCATCTAAAGATGCCATTGACCACCAGACAACAGTAAGTAAATTTAAGAACATGGCACCCACATTCCCAAGAGGTGAGGTGAATGGGATTTGGTCTTTCAATGGGTTATGGATTCTTGTCATTGTTTAGGGAAATTAGTTAAAAATTGTTATTGGTTATGGTTAGAAAAATGCTAAACAAGAGAGATTAGACTTAGGGTTCTTATTATAAAAAAAATAGAAAAAAAGAGGATACGGATAGGATAAGATATAAGGGTAGATTATATCTACTTTTTAAAAAAAGAAAAATTACTAGCTTTAAATATTTTATATTGGATTTGATTTTTTGTATATTGTATACAAATTATGTATATTAATATAAGGTTGAGTTTAATTTTTCACTGTATATATATATCCCTGTTTGTTCAAGGTATTATATGTATAAAGTTCATCTAACAATGTAATACAAATTGCTAGTCCATTTAAGCTATTACCAACTAATTAGGATATAAAGAAATGCAAGTTAGTAGTTAGACATTTCAACCAAATTTATAGTCATATTAGATATGTTTTCAAGATCAGATATATTTTAGATTAACAGGTCTTCAAGCATTTCAGAGATCTGTAGAATATGGCATTTAAGATATTTTAAAAACATAGGTTCTTAATATTTTGACAATAGAACATCTGCTCCTGGCAACAGCAATCCACTTCAGATAAGATTGTAGACATCAAGGAAATTTCTCCATATGAGTTGACCTTCTTTGTGACATGATAGCCACTGGTCAAGGAAGTACTCTTGCCTTGGCTGCTAACAATATAATATTCAATATGGACAAGCAGGAGAAACATACAAAAGCATTGCTGAAACTTGCCAAAACAAAATAGAAAGGACTTTGGGAATATCCTGCTACCCAGAGAATTCTGTCAGACATCCTAGGGCTGTAGGCCAAAGATGAATGCTTCAACACCACCAAAGAACATTGAGTGACTGTCCAGGCAGCCAACTGTTTCATTTCTTACATTTTTGGAAGTTGCTATTTACACAATATTGTTTCCTTATTAGGTCTCTGAGGAAAACCAGAATCCATTCTTCTGCCACATACAAGAGACACACATCAACTTCAAAGACAATCTCTGTCTCAGAGTAAAGGAAAGGGAAACAACATTTCAATCAAATGGATCTAAGGAACAAGCTGGTATAGCTTTTCTAATATCTTACAAAATAGACTTCAAACTAAAATCAATAGACAGAAATCAGGATAGACATTACTTATTCATCTCAGAAAATATCTATCAGGATGAAATCTCAATCCTGAACAGTTATGCTCCCAACACAAAGGTACTCACATATGAAAAAAAATTTATTACAGCTTAAATTTCACATTAAACCCCACACATTAATAGTACACTATACCAATGGATAATTCTACCAGAAAGAAGCAAACAAATAAGGGATATAAAATATGTTATGACTCAAATGAACTTAATAAACATATAGAGAACTTTTCATCCGGAAACAAAGGAATATACCTTTCTTTCAGCAATGTATGGAACTTTCTCTAAAAGTAACCACATATTTGTTCATAAAATAAATATGAATAGATACAAAAAATAAAATAATTCCTTGTACCTTATCAGGCCATCATGAACTAAAGTTAGAGTTCAACAGCACAAACCACAGAAAGACTACAAACTCACGGAAACTGTACATTTCTCAATTGAACAACCCCTTGATCAAGGAAGAAGTAAAGAAAAAAAAAGATTTCCTAGAATTTAGTGAAAATTCACAATATACGCAAACTTATGGGATACAATGAAAGTGGTACTAATATGGCTTGCTGGGGAAGAGATAAAGAGATGTGGAGAATAGAGAGTGACTGGAAGGGATGGGAGGGGGAAGGGAGCTTGAACAAGGATATACACGGATGAAAATATGACTTTATTCATAATTTAAAAAAGAAAGTAGTGCTAAGATGAAAATGAAAATTAGTAGCACTAATTGCCTACATAAAAACTTGGAGAAATATCACACAGGAAACTTAACAGCACAGCTAAATGCTCTAGAACAATTAGAAGCAACCTCACCTTGAAGGAGTAGAGAGCAGGAAATAATCAATCTCAGGGCTGAAATTAATATAACTAAAACAAAAAGAATAATACAAGGAATCAAGAAAACAGAGAGTTGGTTCTTGAGAAAAATCAACAGGATAGATAGACCATTATCCAAACTAACCACAAGGCAGAGAGAAAGAATATTCAAATTAACAAAATCAGAAATAAAAAGCAGACATAAAAATGGACACCAAGAAAATTCAGAGAACATTAGGTCATACTCCAAAAATTAGTACTTTGCTAAATTGGAAAACTTAAAAAAAAATTGACAGCTCTCTGGACACATACCACTAACCAAAATTAAACCAAGGCCAGATAAATGGAATAAATAAACATATAAACCCCAAGGAAATTGAATCCAAATTTAAAAGTCTATTAATCAAAATAAGCAGAGGGCCAGATGCTTTCAGTGCAGAATTATACCAGATTTTCAAATAACTAGTAACATTACTATTCAAATTCTTCCATAGAAGAGGAACGGAAGGAACATTGTCAAATTCTTTTTATGAGGTTGCCACCCTGATACCCAAAGCACTAAAAGATGCAACAAAGACCAATCTCCCTCATGAACATTGATGCAAAAAATACTCAATAAAATACTGGCGAAATGAATTTAAAAGATATTAAAAATATCGTTCACTATAATCAAGCTTAATAACAAAACTTCAGGGATATTTCAATACATGACAAACTGTCAATGTCATCCATTACATAAACAGCCTGAAAGAAAAAAAAAAAAAAAAAAAAAAAAAAAAAAAAAAAAAAAAAAAAAAAAAAAAAAAAAAAAAAAAAAAAAAAAAAAAAAAAAAACATGATCACCTCATTAGATGCTAAAAAGGCCTTTGAAAAAATATAGCCCTCCATCATGATAATGTCCTGCAGAGATCAGAAATACTAGAAAAATATCTAAAGATAATAAAGGAATAAGCAGGCCATCAGCCAATATCAAACTAAATAGAGAGAAATTCAAAGCAATTTCACTAAAATCAGGAAGAAGACAAGGCTGTCCTCTCTACCTGTATCTATCAATGTATTTCATAAAGATTTAGCTAAAGCAATAGGACAACAAAAGGAAATTAATGGAATATATATTGGAAAGGGAGAAGTCAAACTATGTTTACAGATGATATGATAGTATAAATAGTGATCCCCCCAAATTTTACCAGGGAACTACTATAGCTGACAAGTACCTTCAGCAGTGTATCAGGATACAAGACTAACTCAAAATAAATCAATAGCCTTCCTATACACATATGATAAAATGGCTGGGGAAAAAATCACAGAAACATTCTTTTAAAAAGCTGCAAATAGCAATCAATACCTTAAGGTAATGCTAACCAAAGAAATCACAGACTTATATGACAAGAACTTTAAGCCATTAAAGAAAAAAATTGAAGGTATTAGAAAATGGAAAGATCTCCCATACTCCTGGATAGATAGGATCAACATAGTAAAAATGGCAATCTTACCAAAAGCAATCTACAGATTCACTGAAATCCCTATCAAAATTCCAATACAATTTACAGACTTTCAGAGAACAATACTCAACTTTATATGGAATAGCAAGAAACCCAAGAATGCCAAAACAATCTTGTTCAATAATAAAGCTTAGGGAGGCATCACCATCCCAGACTGCTATGGAGCTACAGTAATAAAAATCAGCCAGGTACTACCATAAAAAAGGACTTGTACATCAATAAAATTAAATCAAAGATCCAATCTTAATTCATACACCTATAAACACCTGAAATTTGACTAAGACGCCAAAAATATACAGTGGAAAAAGCATCTTGCTGGCATAACTGGATGGTGGTGTATAGAAAAATGCAAATAGATTCATTTCTATCACCATGTACAAAACCCAAATCCAAGTGGATCCAAAAAGACCTCAACATAAACCCACCTACACTGAACTTGATAGAAAAGAAAGTGGAAAATACCCTCCAACACACTGGAAAAGGTGACCACTTCCTAAATATAACACCAGTAGTATAGACACTAAGAACAACTATCAATTAGTGGGACCTCCTGAAATTAAGAAGCTTGTGTAAAACCAAGGATACAATCCACAAGACAAAACAACAGCCTACAGAATGAAAAAATATTTTCACTAACCCTACAAGTGACAGAAGACTGGCCTCTAAAAGACATAGAGAACTCAGGAAACTAGAGGCTAAAATCCCAAATAATTCAATTAAAAATGAGGTTTAGAGATAAAAAGGGAATTCTCAACAGAAGACTTACAAATGCCAGAAAAACACTTAAATAATTGCTCAACATTTTTAGCCATCAGAGAAATACAAATCAAAACTCTGAGATACCATCTTATATCTGTCAGAATGGCTAAGATCAAAAACAGAGATGACAGCCTCTGCTGGAGGGCATATGGAGCATGGGCAACATTCTTCAATTGTTGATGGGAGTATAAACTTGTACAGCATCTTTGGAAAGTAGTATGACAGTTTCTCAGAAAACTTGGTATCAACCTCCCCAATGATCCAGCAATACCACTACCGGGCATATACCCAAAGGACACACAATCTTATCCCTAAGGCATTAGCTCAACCATGTTTATAGAATCATTATTCATAATAGCCAGAACCTAGAAATAACCTAGATGTCCCACAACTGAAGAATGGATTAACAAATTGTGGTACATTTACACAATGCAGTACTACTCAGAAAAAAAAATAAAAAGAAAGAAAAAAAAAGAAAATGGCATTCTAAAATTTGTAGGCAAATGGATGGATTTAAAAAACATCATTCTGTCTGATTGAGGTAACACAAGCCTAGAATGAAAGGAATAGTATATGCTCACTCACAAGTAGATTTTAAACATAAAGCAAAGAATATCCAGGCTGTAAACCACAACCCATGAACAACTAGGTAACAGAATAAACTTATGAGAGACATCTGGGGATCTCCCTCTAAAGGAGAAATAGAGATCTCCTGAGTAAATTGACATAGCAGGAAGCAAGCAAGGGGAGGTGAGAACAAATCATGAGAGAAGGAGATTATTGAGTGATAGAAGCACCAGAAAGGAAGAAAAAAAAATTGATATTTTGGTAGAGGGAGCCACTTTGGGTTTAGATGAAAAAAAAAAAAAAAAAAAAAAAACTGGTGCTAAGGAAACCTCCAAGAACAAACACAATATCCCTGGTTAGGATTCCAAGCAATGAATGATGACTCTAATTGTCATAATAGAAACCTCATCCAGCAATAGATAGAGGCAGAAGCAAAGATCCTTAGCTAAGCACCAAGGTTGGCTCTGGTCCACCTGAAGTGAAAGTAGAGAGTATATGAACAAAAGAATCTGGATTATGAGGAGACCCAAAGAAGTGGCTGATTTGAACTATTGGGAACTCACTGAACCAGAAAAAAAATCACTGTGGAAATTTTAGGCAAAGGAACTAAACCCTCCAAAGATAGACGACTGTCAAATGGCATGGGCAGTTTGTGGAGCCTGTTACAGTAGGATCTGACTATGTTTCAGGTGCATAAACTGACATTTTTGAGCCCATTCCCTACAGAGGAACACCTAAACCAGTCTTAATACTGGGATGAGGGAATTGGACTTACCTCAGCTGGATATGTCAGACTGAACTGACCTCTTGGGACTTCTTGCCCCCCTTGTAGGAAAGGATAGAAGAATGAGTTTGGGGGAGGCAAAGGGAGGCCTGGGAGGGCCTGGGATAAGGGAAGGGAGGAGGAGTAGTGGTAGATATGGAAAAAAAAAAAACTTTTAAATAAAAAAATAACATGGACTGGATAGGTAGGATCAACATAGTAAAAATGACAATTCTACCAAAAGCAATCTACAGATTCAATGAGCTGCCCATCAAAATCCCAACAAAATATTTTTTGGAACTTGAAAGAACAATACTCAAATTCATTTGGAATAACAGGAAAGCCAGGATTGCCAAAACAATATTGTTCAACAAAGGAACCTCAGGAGTAATCACCATCCCTGACTTCAAGTTATTCTATAGAGCTACAGTAATAAAACAATCTGGTACTGGAATAAAAACAGACTTGTGGATCAATGGAACAGAATGAGGATCCAGACATTAATCCAAAAACCTATGAATACCTGATCTTTGACAAAGAGGCCCAAAATATCCAATGGAAAAAAGATAGTATATTTAACAAATGGTGTTGGCATAGCTAGATGAAAGTGTGTAGAAAAATGCAAATAGATCCAAGCCTGTCACCCTGCACAAAACTCAAATTCAAGTGGATCAAAGACCTCAACATAAACCCAGCCACTTTAAACTTGATAGAAAAGAAAGTGGGAAATACACTTCTATGAATTGGCACAGATGACCACTTCCTAAATATAACACCAGTGGCACAGACACTAAGATCAACAATCAATAAGTGTGATCTGTTGAAGCTAAAAAGCTTCTGTAAAGCCAAGGACACTGCCAGTAGGACCAAACGACAGCCTTCAGAATGGGAAAAGATTTTCACCAACCCTACAAATGATAGAGAACTGATCTCTAAAATATATAAAGAACTCAACAATCTAGAGCCCAAAACCTTGAATAACCCAATCAAAAAATGGGGTACAGATCTAAAAAGGGAATTCTCAGCAGAAGAAGTATGAATTGTAAGGCGCAGTTGGCCCTTGCAAAACTTGCTGGAACATTCTATGCTAATTAGGCATTGAGTAGTGACCTATCTGATGTGCTTATGCTAATTAGACATCGAGAAGTGACCTATCTGATGCAATCCCCAAATATGCTAATGAGCCATTATTTTGGACCAATCACCAGCTATATGTTAATGAGGTATTACTTTGGACCAATCACCAGCTATATGCTAATGAGGCATTACGTTGGGACCAATCACACGTCCTGGCTTCCCGGCTTCCCAGGCTGCATCTCAGGCTCGGGGTCTTCTTTCCACCATTCTCAACTGAGCTGTACTCCAATAAAGTGTGATCCAAGAAGAATTGTGCGTGTGGTGACTCGTCATTCTGCAGGCCAGAAAGCGGCTCGCCACAATCCATGGCTGAAAGGCACTTGAAAAAGTGCTCATCATCCTTAGCCATGAGAGAAATGCAAATCACAACAACTTTGAGATACCACCTGACATGTGTTAGATTGGCTAAGATAAAAGACACAGAGCAAGGAGAACACTCCTCCATTGTTGGTGGGAGTGTCAGCTTGTTCAGCCACTATGGAATGCAGTATAGTGGTTTCTCAGAAAACTGAGAATCAATCTCCCCAAAGACCCAGCAATACTACTTCTGGGTGTATACCCTAAAGACACACAGTCACACTCCAAAGGCATTAGCTCAACTATGTTCATAGCAGCATTATTCATAATAGCAAGGACCTGGAAACAACTTAGATGCCCTTCAACTGAAGAATGGATTAATAAAATGTGGTACCCTAACCCTAACCCTAACCCTAACCCTAACCCTAACCATAACCTGTATGACAAGAACTCTAAATCTTTGAAGAAAGAAATCATAGAAGATATCAAAAAATGAAAAGATCTCCCATACTTGATACATAGGATCAACAGAGTGAAAATGGAAAACTTACCAAAAGTAATCTACAGATGCAATGCTATCCCCATCAAAATCCCAACACAATTCTTCACAGACTCCAAAAGAACAATACTCAACTTCATCTGAAAAATCAAAAAACCAAGGATAGTGAAAACAACAGTATCCAATAAAGGAGACTTCACCACCCCTGACTTCAAGCTCTATTATAGAGGTATAGTAATAAAAACAGCTTGGTGCTGGCACAAAAACCCACACATGGACCAGTGGAAAATCCTGACTTTAATTCACACACCTATGAACCCTTGATTTTTTTTAAAAGAGGCCAAAATAGTACAATGAAAAAAGAAGGCATCTTCACCAAATGGTGCTGAATGTCAATATGTAAAATAATGTAAATAGAACCATATTTATTGCCATGCATAAACTTAAGACCAAGTGAATCACAGATCTCAATATAAATTCAGTTACACTGAACTTAATAGAAGATAAAGTGGGAAGTAGCCTTGCACACATTTGTAAGAGACTATTTCCAAAAAAAAAAAAAAAATCCACAGGTAGCACAGACACTGAGAGCAACAATTAATAAATGAGACCTCTTGAAACTAAGAAGTTTCTGTAAAGCAAAAGGAAATGGTCAATAAGACAAATGGCAGCCTACAAAATCAGAAAGAAGTCTTTACCAGCTCCACATCTGACAGAGGCCTGACCTCCATAATATATAAAGAACTTGAGAAACTAGACATCAAAATAATAATAACTCAAGTATAAAATCTGCCATAGTTCTAAACAGAGAGTTCTCAACAGAAGAATCTAAAATGACCCAAAGATATTTAATGATCAGCATTCTTAACCTTTAGAAAAATCTCAAAACAACTCTGACAATCCATTTTATACCTGTCAGAATGGCTAATATCAAAACCACTGATGACAATTTATGTTGGAGAGGAAGTGGAAAAAGGAGAAAACTTCCCCACATCTGGTGGGAGTGCAGTTTTAAAGAACCACTATGGAAATCGATATGGTAGTTTCTCAGAAAATGGGGGATCAACTTCCTCGTGACCCAGCAACCAGTCTTAGGCATATAACCAAGAGATGATCAACCATACCACAAAGACACTTGGTCAACTATGTTCATAGCAGCATTATTCATCATACCAGAATCTGTAAAACACCTTGATGCCACTCCACTGAAGAATGAATAAAAAAATGTAGTACATTTACATAATGAAGTATTACTTAGCAGTAAAATAACAATGACATCTTGAAATTTGTAAGTTAGTGGATAGAACTAGAAAGAATCATCCTAGGTGAGGTAACAACAACCCAGAAAGACAAATATGGTATCTACATACTCCTAAGTGGATATTAGACACAAAGCAAAAGATAACAGATAACAATGCACAACCCCAGAGAAGCTAGGTAAAGAGTAGAACCCTAAGAGACAAACAGATTGATTGCCTTACGAAGGGAAAATAGTTAAGATCTCCTAGGTAAACTGGAAGAGGAGGAGGAGAAAAGAGGATAGAGGTTGAGAATATGAGGTATCAGAATTGTTGAGTTGGGAGAGAGACAGAGTGAGAATAATAAAAGAGACATCCTGACAGAGGGACTCGTCATGAGATTGGGATGAAACTTAATGCAAGGGAAATTCTCAGGAACCCACAGGATTGCCCTATATAAAACTCGTAGCAATTGTAGAGAGGGTGCCTAAGTAGACTTCCCCTGTAGTCAGTTTGGTTAATACCCTAATTGTCGTCATAGAACCTGTGCCCAGTAAATGATAGAAGCAGCTGTGAAGACTTGGCCATTATCCTGGAATTCAGTTGAGAAGAGGAAGCAGGAATTATATGAGCAAATGGAGTCAAGATCATGATGAAATAAACCACAGAGACAGCTGACCCTAGCTAATGGGAGCTCAGGAACTCTGGACTGACAGATGAGAAGTCTTCATGGAACAGAACTAGGACTCTGAATGAAGGAGACAGTTGTATGGTTTTGCTTATGAGGACCCTGGCAGAGGAACCAAGACTTTTTCCACATCATTAACAGGCTTTTTAGAACCCATGCCCCATGTTAGAATGCTTGTTCAAACTTGATCTATGGGAAAGGGGCTTGGTTCTGCCCCAAATTGGTATGCCAGCCTGTGTTTACTAAGCACAAGAGGCCTTAGCCCATTATACATATGTGGGAGGGGGGACCAAAGAAAAGGAGAAAAAGGGAAATAGTTGTTTCTATGTAAAATGAAAAATATTTTTAAAAAAGAATTTAAGATATACTCTTTGATTATTTTCAGACTGAGCAAAGTAATTACAAATTTCAAGAATAAATATTTTAGGAAAATTAAAGTTTATAATTTAATTTTGCATCATAAAATTAGAAAACAAATTAATGAACATGTGGTGTCATAAGAATTATACTATTAAAATTTACTTGCAAGTGTTTGCACAGTCTTTCAGATATATAGATCTTTGTACAGTGATTGTGTCTCACTTGCAGCCACTGCTTGCTTTTTCCAAACATTCTCAAATTATAGTCTAGTGTCTTGAATCATACAAAGTCTCTCCATTCACTAACACTCTCCTTGCCATTTGGCTTGATGTATGTTTAGTCTATTTCTTCTTGGCAAAAATGTAGCGCAAGTGTCCGAACATAAGGCTGACAAAATGTTAATTTTCTTACTCTTATTTAACAAAAACCATATGCATAAAAGAAAACTGAGTAAAATTTGTTCAAGGAAAACATACATATCTGGCAGCAAGCTGAACATTGAGAATAATCCAGGAGAGATCAGTGAAATTTTTGTATTTTTTTTCCTTTTTTAATTATTAATAAAGTTTCATTTTTTATTCATGTATCCCCTTGTTAAAACTCTCTTCCCCCCTCTCACCCATCCTAGTCATCCTCTCTAAATTTATGTTTGGTCAAAATTGTTAAGTAAAACTTTACTAAACCATAGAAGAATACTTTGGTGGCATTCCAGTGTGAAAAAAAATCATCCATAAGCAAGGGATGTACTCACTCATTAGTGCACTTGAAACAAAAAAGCAAAGCATTCCCAAGCTGCAAACCACAGCCACAGAACAGCTTGGGATCTGAAGCATCTTGGACCAGCACCTTGGAGCCCATTCCCTCCAGAGGAATACCTGACCCAGTCTTGATATTGGGATGAGGAAAGCGAATCTGCAGGGGGTGGCTATAGATCTAAGCCACCTTGGGACCTTGGGACCTCCTACCCTTGCTGAGGAGGAGATAAGAAGATCTGGAGAAGAGAGAGTGCCTAGGAGGGGTGGGAGGGGGAAGGGAGGTTGAACGAGGGGATACATGGATAAAAAAATGCGACTTTATTGATAATAAAAAAAGAAATTGAGTCTGAGGGGAAAAACGAATCAACAATGTTCTGATGGCTGATCGGTAAATAGTATATTTTCTTTAAAATATAAAAGGACATCTATATTGAAAGATTTTTACAAATTTTCAGTATAAACAATACAATATATTTTGGTTTTAAATCTATTTCATACAGTCAGTCTCATGATGTGAAGTAATTAATACACATTTCTGAATATTATGAATTTCCTTTGGGACCCAATAATTTGCCTATAAACCTTTTCATAGCATTTTTCATCTCTTTATTTCTCAGTGTATAAATGGCTGGGTTTAACAGAGGAGCACAAACAGAGAAAAACACAGCAAGAAATTTGTCAAATGAGGTGATACTGAGGGGCCACACATAGATGAAGATGCAGGGCACAAAAAAGATCATCACCACTGTGATGTGGGCACTGCATGTGGACAGAGCCCTAGATGCACCAGATTTAGTGCTCTGGCAAACAGTGATAAGGATATATGTATAGGAAATGAGCAACAGAATAAAAGAGGTTACAGCCACAATCCCACATTCAGCATTCATTAAAGTATTTAAATCATGATAATCCATACAGACTAGCTTGATTACGAGTGGCATGTCACAGAAAAAACTGTCTATTTCATTGGGGCCACAAAAAGGCAGCTGCACAACCACTATCATATAACTTATCCCATGTATAATGCCAGTAATCCAAGAAATCAGCACCAAGGCAGTGCATCTTTTGAGGTTCATAATGGTGAAGTAGTGGAGTGGTTTGCAGATGGCCACATAGCGGTCATAAGCCATTACCACCAACAGCACCATCTCTCCTGCACCCATGCAATGGGAAAAGAAAACCTGGAACATGCAGCCTGCAAAGGAAATGGTCTTGTTTTCTCTGAGAAAGTCTGATATCATCTTAGGAGTAGTGTTTGAGGAAAGACACATGTCAACTAAGGACAGGTTGGCCAACAAGAAATACATGGGAGAATGGAGAAGCGGGTCAGTGGTGATTAAAACAAGGATGGTAATATTTCCCAACACAATGAGCAGATACAACATCAAAAACATCACAAAGAGGAAGACCTGAAGATTCTTTGAGCTGGAAAGTCCCCCAAGTATAAATTCTGACACCAGAGACTGATTGCCTCCATCCATTTTACTCAGCATGTTCTCAGAACTAATCTGAAAAGAAAGAAAGATTATCAGCTAGTCACAGGAGGAATTCTACTTGTTCTATAGAACTTGACATTCACTTTGAAACTTACCTAAATATGCATAAATGTACAGAGAAATCTAAGGCAAATATGAATGACATTGTTGTCCAAGCGAAAGCTAATATGGCAAAAGCAACTCACCATAAAGAGATACATCATGTGGGACTGTAACATGCATGTTCTATCATGAAATTTCCTTCATGGAACAGTAGAAAGGACATCAATGTGAAAACCAAAATAAATAATAAATAAATAAATGTGGTTTCTTAAATAAATTGACTGAATTTGTCACTAAAAATCATGATATTCTATAGCAAAAAAAATAATAAAATGGGATAAATACAACAGGTGTACAAGGAAATTTCTCTGATGCAATTATCAGAACTATTTTACATTCCTGTTTCCTGAGGGCCCAGAAAGGTGGTAAGGATTAAAAAGCAATGCATTTCTGAGGACATCAGATAACACAACCATCTGCTATTGCAACATGATAACAGATCAGTAAACAAATGTACCTTAAAAAGATTTACTAAATATCTAAGGAATATATACTGATTATATAGCAAAAAGTTTACATTCCTTGATAATTTAAATTTCTGACATAATAGCTTCTGGTCTGCAGCATGAATTCTGATTGAGATGAAAGAGACTCAGAGTCAGATATTGGGGAAAGACTGAAATATTAGAGAGAGGAAATCCATTAGTCAAATCTCACCCAGCTATATTTTAGCAATTTTAGCCTTGCTCTTGGTCAATTCTCAATCACTATTGTTTTTCTAAGCCTGTCTTAAATGCCCTTCTCATCAACTGTATCTTATTTAGATTAGGATTAAGGGCAGAATCTGTTTTATTTGGTAGTCAGCCTTGAACTCACAGAAACATAGAAAGTGCTCTGTCTCTGGAGTTATGAGATTAAAAGCATAGGTCACCACTCCCAGGCTTTCCCTGTGCTGGAATTAAAAGTGTGTGCCATTGAAGCCCAGCTGTTTGGTCTTGTATTTAAAGCTCAAAAACTGTCTGAGCTATGTTTCCCTAGTTACTCAAAGATCAAGAACTTCTTGAGCTATATCTGCCTAGTTACTGAAAGATCAAGAACTTCCTGAACTATGCGAGTTTTTGACTGTGAGTTGATCTCTTGATATTACAGGTTTTATTAAATATGTAACACATCACCACACTGGTCAACCTAAACAATTTCCAGAAGAATTTTTTGAGTTTTCCTTTGTTTTAATTATTTCTTCTATGTTTTGAAATTATAACAATTACCGCATTTCCTCTTTTCCTTTCTACCCAACAAATCATAAAGTAGACCTTCTCCAAACTCTCTTTTAAATTCATGGCCTCTTTTTTTCTCCAGTAATTGCTATTTCATGCATGATATGCTTACACCTAAATATAAGCTGCTCAGTCTAAGTAATGTTACTTGTATGTACAAGTTGTAAAAGATGATGATTTGCTGTTGGAAACCTTATTAATGTGCTTCTCCCTGAGGAATACTATTCTTCAGCTCTTAGTGTATCTTTTATTGTGTAGTGCTGAGTCTTCCTGGACTTCCCAATATCTCTTTAGCATGTCTTCTCTTATTGTCTTAGTTTGACATAAGTCTGCACAGTCATGATGGAGCTGAGCCACAAATGACAGGAATTACTATCTAAGAGAGCAAGTATATTTCTTTTCAGATCTGTGTCAGACTATCGTGTTGACCTCTGCTGCAAAGAAAAACCAAGTCTCAAGTAATGCCCATTAAATTGCCTCCTCTACTATTATAGATGTAGCACAAAACTGCATTATACATCTGTGGATATAAAAATACATCCACATTCTGATGACCATGATTCATCAAAATATTTTCAGTGATGTTACTGGAAATGTTTTGCTTCTAAATGATGAATGAGACATTAGTAAACAATGGTGCCAGATATTACAATAGCTTAAAAAATTACACATTCAACCTGTAATGCATATGTAATGTGTATTCACACACAGTCATCATTATGCTTTTCTAGTATAGAGTACATTGATACATGAGTTGTCTCCTCTTACTATATTTTGTAGTGTATTTTTAACAATATGGCTTTTAAAGCTATAGGCAAGTTTATTATTGTTCAAATGGGCTGATTATGTAAAACATATTTATATAAGCATATATATATATAAAATACATATCACACAAACAAAATCAAGTAACATATAAATTTGCCATAAAGCACATATGTATGTGTGGTTTTCTTTTTTTAAAAAACTTTCCACTTATATATTCCGAACATCATGTATACCTGTTCAGTAACTATGAGATAAGCAGATATAAGTGACATATTTGACATGCAAATTTCTTTTCAGGAACATAATAATCATTCACCCTTTTCTTCTCTTGACCAGCTTCTATTAGTATTTTAGAAGACTGAGTGACATTAATCTATGAAAGTATCACTTTAATTTTTGCCTTTAACTTAGTGACAATTCTATTATTGATTTTATACTAATCAACATTAATGAGGGGAGATAAACTGAATTACCATTTTTACAGTCTAGAAGAAAGTTATTTAATTTCCTTTATGTGCAATGCTTTTTCAGTACTGACTGTCCTTCCACAGAAGTGCTTAACTTTGTAATAGTCTAAATATTTATATTTAAGTATTTATTGATATAGTCATATTTATAGAACTTAATAGATACCAACTGATAGATATTGGTGACTTAAGGAATGATATTTTAATAGCTTCTACTAGTTTGTTTTGTTAACATGTTGGTTGCTGTTGGGTTTTTCTCTATCTGTCTTTCTGTTTGTTTTGTTTTGTTTTAGAAGGTATAGGTTTATTTTAATTTTTAAATGTAATTTTAACTGAAATATAGTTACATCAATTAGCTCCCTTCCTTTCCTCCCTCACATCCCTCCCAAGAACCCTCCCGAACCCATTCTAATACCAATAGTAATGCTGATTGCCTCTCTTTCTTTGGTAATTAGTGTGTGTGTGTGTGTGTGTGTGTGTGTGTGTGTGTGTATAAATATATGTATTTGTATGCAAAAACATACACACATAACCAGGTGAGACCAATTTTATTATTTTATATTAACTCAGGGCTGACTACTCTATATTTAAAAACAAATTAAAGAGCTCATCTCTAGAAGCTGCTAACTCTCCTACCTGGAGTCATTCATTTTCAGATTTTTAAAAATTTGACCTTTATAATAACCATACACTATGCCTATCCTCTTTTGATTTGCTATTATTTTTACTATTTTGTGCTAAAAGCTATCTCATATCCTATCTACACAAAGTTAAAAATACTTTGTCTGGTTAAATTAAAGGGACTATTTCTACAAATGCAGATGTATATTGCCTTTATTGATTATTTGATAAACAGTGATGATTTTCTAATGTAGACATGAATAGGAGAAGAATATGGAAGTTGGAGGAAATGCATTAATTGGCCTCCAAAGATTATAAAAAGCAAAGAAACAATTAATTCTCAGTCTTACACATAAGGGTATTGGTAAAAGAAGAAACATAAGATTGTTAGAAATATTTTAAGAATTATGTAACGTAAGTGTATCAAAGAGATGACTTACCAACATGATAATTTTCTCTTGGGTCAGAGTTTCTTCTCATCTGATGTGTGTTTATAAAGACATTCATGTTGTGTATAAATAGTTTTCTCTTCAGCCTAAGCAACCTTCACCTCCTGAATTTGTCCCATGGGTAAACCACATCATTTGTTCTGTGTTCTGAATATAATGAGAACCTTGGAAATAATTGGATATTTCTTAGGGATTTCTCTGTTAAGAGTGATACTGATGGCTACATATTTGTGAAAATAAAGAGAAGTAAAACCCTCTGTCTATCAGCTCAACATCTATAATGTTAGTCAACTTATTGAAATTATTCACCAATAAGGAAAAAGGAGAAGCATGCTGCTGCCTAGTCTGTTACTCTATCAGTTTGCAGTAGCTTCTGGGTTACATATGGGAGTTGGTTTCAAATTCTTCATTATCTCTTGGGCACAATGTGCATTAGACGTGTTCAAGTGCTATGCATGCTGCCAACAAAACTGGAGGTCCACATATGCATCAGTCTTATTGTATCTATAAGGACATATTTCCTTGTGTCTTCTCCCCCAGTTGGCTTTTAGAATCTATATGCATCCTCATTCGAATAGTTACTGGAGCCATGAGGGCAGAGATTAGATTGAGACATCTCATTTAAGACTGAGTGTTCCAAGATTTCTCATTCTTTGCACACTGTTCAGTTGTGGCCCTCAGTATTTGTTCCTATCTGCTGCAGGAATAAGCTTCTCTTGTAATAGCTGAGCAAGACACTGTTCTATGAGGATAGCATGCCATTAGGAGTCATTTTATCACTATATTCTTTTAGTAGAATGGTAGTTTTTGGGTTTTCCCTAGATCCTTGGCCCGTCTTGTCTTAGGTTTAGTGTCCATCAGGGGTGCCATCTCAAAAAAAAATTAGAAATGCATGTGATAGTAACATTCATGAAGAAAATTTTCAGCAATTACTTTAATATTAGGCAAAGTATCTTTCAGATGGAAGAATATTGATAGAGAAAAAATACCATTTCATATGGAAAAATAAGACAATAAATTATAATATAGCATTTTTAATCAGCATTTTATAAAACTACAAAATTTTAAATGTGTAGATATTCTGATAGAATTACAGAAATAAGAAATCACATATAGAAAAAGTATTATGACGCACTCAACACCTTATCTAAATGTGGGGGGGGTCCTCTTTTCCCCTCAGCCTGTAGGGCACCAGGTCAAGAGGAAAAAGGAGCAGATGGAAAGACAGAAAGCTTTGGCAGTACATGAGTAGGAACAGAGGACAGACCTCCAGGAGTCAGATTTCAGTGAATCAGAACAAACTTAATCAAAATTATAAAGAATATGTAGAATTGAGAAATCTGGTGACAACCCTAATTTGCACTAAGTGCAAAGGCTTAGTATATGTCAGTAGAGTCCTATAGCAGAGCCCCTAGCCCAAGTCTTCTCAGCAGGGATCTGTGCCAAGGTCAAGCTAAAGAAGAATCAGGTATCTGCTTTAGAGTTATCTTTTAGATAAAGTCAGTCCACCAGGACCAGGTGCTTTCTTCAGATATGGATATGAAGAAAGGAGGAAGCTTTCCTAGAACAAGGGGTATCAGGAGTTATTGATGGTCATGAAGCAATTACAGCTTATGGCAATTGATAATTTAGATGCCAATTTACCAGAGGATTGCTTCTCTAATGGAGGAACTCTGTCAGACAAAGCCTGTAGGGCCATGTTCTCTGAAAAGCTGATTGCTTTCATCAGTAATTTCACTTATGTAAGAACTCTTTGATATCTCCCAATTGGCAAGGTTTTTATATCTTTTATGTCCATGTGATCTCATGATTATATCTCAGTTTATGGCCACATATATTTGTGTATGATCAGGAAGTTGACTTCCCATTTATTTGTGTAATTTTGATAAATAGAAACATACTAAATATGCCTCATAACTAGATCTATTGTTTCGTGTAGACTGTAGACATTTTGAGGTCTGTTCTCCATCCTTGGATTACTGACAGGGCATTTTGGTAGACAAAATGTCTCTATAATTATATCACAGATAGAACTATCACAGATTGGACTCAAGGATAAAATTATGAAATTCTGACTTTGTTAAATTAAAGTCCTTTAGAGACTGCATTGCCTGTGCTTCCCCACTAGCAGCCAGTTATGAGAATCACATTGCCAAGGACTCAGCTTTATGCCAAGTTACAGTGGGAAAGGCTACACAGATGGTAAGAACTATAGGAAGATGGCCTGGTTTTTTGGCCTCAAACAAAAAGTTACAAATCTCACAGTCATAGAGATGCAGCTGTTCCTCCTGCTAGAGGCTGTGAGAGAAACTGAAGAGAAGTCTTGCCAAATGGTAGCCTATATTATTAAATACGCATTAAAAATGTAGTACGTAATTTCTTTACTTTTTGTTTAGATCTTTCAATAGTTCAGCCTTCTTCTGTTGTGTGCCTTAGGATAATCTCTTTTGGAAGATAACAAAGTCCTACTTTTTTCTACAAGCACAGCTGCAGCCATCCTCTATCAGCAACTGGCAAGCTAGTGCCATATGTGCCTCTTATTGCTTTTACAAGGAATGCTTTATGACCCTGAAGAGTTTCCTGTGAGCTTTTTTACTGCCTAAGGTTGCTGTTTTATGAGTATATGTACTGAAAACTTTTGAGACTCAGGCAGAGTGGCAGAGCAATAAACAGACATGATTTGAACAGCCTAGTGTGAGAGAGATTTCATTAACCATCAGATTAGAGATCCTTGAAGCTTCCTTTGTTTCACTGTAGCTTCTGATATAAATCCTAAAAGGAGTCTTGGGGCTGGACCCCAAAAGATCCCCATAGAAGGGGCTTCATTTTGAACAGCTCTTGAGACAAGCTGCTAGGTCATTGGGAGACATTGATCTCTGACAAGCCAGCAATGCATTTCAACATAAAGAGTTGATATAAATAGATACAATTTATCAAAGATGAACTGATCTGATAAACTTACAATTACATAAAACTTAAACCAAAATATCACAATTCTGTTCCCTAAAATACATAAAACATAATGTGAAACAATGATCTAGTATGTGAAACAAGTATTAATTTTCTTAAATTTTATTTTTCATCTTCTATATTATGTTGATTTTTCATATTTCAGTGTATGCTTTCATACATATTAAATTATATATTTTAAATAGGAATTATCTACCTTATTAAAATAAAGTCACTTAAAATGTGATATATATGAATGTATATATACTTATACATACGGTTTTTCATATATGGGTATATGGTCAAAATAACTGTTACCCTAATTTTTTTTTATTGATTCTCTGTGGATTTCATATAAAATGACTGGATCTCACTTATCTCCCCATATCTTCACATCTGTTTTCAGTCCTTGCAATCTCTCTCCCCCAAGATAGAACAAAATAAATTTTAAAAGAAAAATCTATTATAGACGTTGTAGTGTGACACACAGTATACTCTTTAGTGCATCTTTACTGGCAAGGTGTTTATTGAAATGAGCTGTTGGCTTCTGCTATGAATGACACTGTGCCCTCACTAGAACTCCTCTCGGATGTCCTGTTCTTATCCTGTCATGGAGATCCTGCTGCTTTGGACCTGGAGAAACAGAAGCAACAGTGTTGCTTCTGGTAGAAGGCAGGATAAGCTCTCTCACTCTCCTGGCCACGGATGGGAATCTCTCCCTCACTCATGCCATCATATGGAAGATTAGGACCAGTTCTCTATCATGTTCTCTGTGTCTGCTCAAGGATGCCTATGCCAACAGTATCAGTTCCACTATGCTTCCCATTCAGGGACCTCTCTACTGAATGCTGCAGTTGGTGGTGGGAGAGGTGAAGGGAGTGGAAGGCATCATCTTCTTAATCACATCACCACATGACACAAGACAAGGAAAAGACCAGTTCTCCCATTATCATGTCCTAAGCTTCAGGCTTCTGATGTCCCATTTCAACAGCTTCAGCTCTGTCCTTCTATCTAAATGAGGGGCAGGTCCAGGACTCCATAGTGTTGCAGTCAGTAAGGGCAGGTCCAGTTCTATGTGGCTCTATCATCTAGGCCTTTGGTGGAAACAGGAGTCACAGTCCAAAACACAGACTATGGCTGTGGCAAGGCCTTGGGTCCAGACATGTACCTTGGCAATAGTCTAGGCTAGGACATCACCATGGACCCAGATAGCAAGTAGGCCAACAATCTCAGCCTGCTTCTCACCACATTCACCTTGTTATATCTGCCTATCTCTACAGGACATGAACCATTTTGTCTCTCTCTCTCTTCCATACCCAACCACGTATTTGCTCACCATGAAAGTGTCCAACTGGTAGAGGCCTCAAGGCACAAAATAGACCCTTGTATTCTCTTCCCTGCCCAAGGCAGAGAATCCTTGGCAGGCATATGGGTATTCTTCTTCCACTTAGTCTTCATCAAAATAAATGCTTTGAAACTCATATCAATGCCTTCTTTTTTAGACCTACCATGTTTTAATAATTTGAAAATCAACTTTATGCCATTAAACTAAAATAATTAGATACTATACTGAAATACAAATCCTGCCTTATTAAGATAACTTTACCTTATTATAAAAATATTTTGTTATGGTCATACAGACTATACAACACATGGTTTCTCTTAGAACCAAGAACAAAATTGTTGTGTAATTTGGCTACACAGAGTAACAGATAATGTATGAATAAGATATAACTGTGGTATTTATTGACCAAGGGGAAAATTCATATTCATTAATTTTAAACTCTGGAAAGAGTAATTGTTTTTGCTTGTATCACTGATATAGTTAGTAAATATGGAGCACTTGTTATCAATCTTACAAATAAAGCCCCAAGAGAAATATAGGGTGGATGAATTTACCCTTGGAACAAATGCAGATGTTGAATAAAAGGCAAATCAAAAGACAGTGATTGCAAGATAGTGTTCTTAAACAACAAGGATGTCTTCACAGGTGCACATCAGAAAGGAAAAATAGCTAATGTAAAATGAAATATTAGGTTAGGTACATTACCTCATCTTCCTGATTCTCTTCTCTAAGACAGCTTGAAAATACATCTATGTATCTGTTTTACCAACATCCACTCTGATTAGAAATGAGAATTCTTTGCTTTGTTACATTTCACAAAATAATACATGAGCTTTACAACATCTCTTATTCCATATAGAACTCTGTGGATTATCCCAAGCCTGTCACCCTGCTCAAAACTCAAATCCAAGTGGATCAAAGACCTCAACATAAAGCCAGCCATTTTAAACTTGATAGAAAAGAAAGTGGGAAATACACTTCACCAAATTGGCACAGGCTACACTTCCTAAATATAACACCAGTGGCACAGGCACTAAGATCAACAATCCATAAGTGGGATCTGTTGAAGCTAAGAAACTTCTGTAAAGCCAAGGACACTGTCAATAGGACAAAACGACAGCCTACAGAATGGGAAAAGATTTTCACCAACCCTACAAATGACAGAGAATTGATCTCTAAAATATAAAGAACTCAAGAATCTAGAGCCCAAAACCTTGAATAACCCAATCAAAAAATGGGGTACAGATCTAAAAAGGGAATTCTCAGCAGAAGAATTATGAATGGCTGAAAGACACCTGAAAAAGTGCTCATCATCTTTAGCCATGAGAGAAATGCAAATCACAACAACTTTGAGATACCACCTGACATGTGTTAGATTGGCTAAGATAAAAGACACAGAGGACAGCCTATGCTGGAGAGGATGTGGAGCAAGGAGAACACTCCTCCATTGTTGGTGGGAGTGTAATCTTGTTCAGCCACTTTGGAATGCAGTATGGTGGTTTCTCAGAAAATTGAGAATTAATCTCCCCAAGGACCCAGCAACACCACTTCTTGGTGTATACCCTAAAGATGCACAGTCACACTCCAAAGGCATTAGCTCAACTATGTTCATAGCAGCGTTGTGAGTCTTTTAAGAGGTAGGTCCTACCGTATAATATTAAATGGAGTTTATGAGCAGCAGATGGCAATGCTTTTCATGGTGATTATATATATGGACCCTACATTTTCCCAGAGTGGTAATTGTGTCTTCTAGTACCTCTGCTAAAACTTAAACTCTCTGTGAAGCTAGACTAAGAGCTGGTATGAGTCAGCCACCCTAGCCAAGTCTTTAATCCTAGCTATATCTTGGCAGATTAAAGCTGTGGACAGAAGCAGAGAAGATAACAGATAAGAGATACACAGTAAAGACAGATTCAAAAACCAAAAAAAAAAAAATGGTTTACAGTGTATTTAAAATATACATAGGCTTGGGAAAAAAAAAGAAAAATTATTTAAAAAGTCCCTATAAAAGAAATATAGTAAAGAAAAATTAACCATGTAAAGAAGGAAATTACAAAAAGTGTCTAGATACTGTATGCTATTGTCTTAACTTTAAGGTTTTGTTTGTTTGTTTTCTTTTTACTACAAATAAAGCAATAAAAGCTGCTAAAAGACATTTAATTATAAATGCTGCTTAATTAATTTAACCTGTATGTTTGGTGAATGAGTTGAATTTAAAATTGAAATCAGTTTGGAGAAGAGGTTTTCTTTTCATTTCCACAGGGAAAAAAAAAAGGTTGTAGATTTATTCCCAGTTAAAGAAAATAAGATTTGATTAAGAAAGACCCCCTGAAAATTTTCCAATGGAAACAGAAGGCCCAGATAATTTACCATTTCAGAGCACTTCTGTTGTAGTTTCCTCTGAACTCTGCTTTCAAAACAAATACAAGCTGACTGGCTGAGATGACCCAATCATACATACTACTTCACTAAGGAATTTTTCATCATCTTAAATTTTTCTTTGGGTCCCCATAAGATTACCAGCATCCTCAATCAGCAGGAAGTAGCCTAGAGAACTATGCACATATTCCAATCAAATAGATTATGAATATTTGCCTTTGATTACAGTATTGGTTACAAGTTGTTATAGATAATAATAAAAAAAATTATACAAAGGAAATTTGGTTTGAGGTTATTGTTTTAAAAAGAAAAAATGATAAATGCTATGAAATTATGCTCTGGTACATTGTAAATATTTGTATTTCCTACTGGTTTAATAAAATGCTGATTGACCAGAAAGTAGACAAGAAGTATGTGTGGCATTGCCAGAGTAAAAAAAAAATCTCTGGGAACAGGAAGAGGAGAGAAAAAGAGAGAGAGAGGAGAGACAGAGAGAGAGAGGAGAGACAGACAGAGAGAGAGAGAGAGAGAGAGAGAGAGAGAGAGAGAGAGAGAGAGAGAGGAGAAAGATACAGAGGAAAGAAGACTAGAATATTCTTCTGAGTAAAAGTACTAAGCCACTTGACTAATCATGAGTTAGTTTAAGATTTAGCTAGTTATTTGACTGAGTCATAGGCTGATCATCATAAAATTAATGTAAGCTTCTGCATGTCTCTTTGGGACTTTAGGACTGTTGGTCCAGTCTTCAGGGCTATGCAGAGCTAAGCAACTGTAGGCATATCTGGATCATGAGGCTATTTGGAGCCAGAAACTTCTTAGTACACAGGCACATACATACAAAGGAGAGAGAAAATTAATATCTATTGCTTACACAGAGTTTAGTAGAAGCGCAAAATCATTATCCATAAATTTAAACAAAATATTACTTAAATATATAATATAAAGAATACATAAAAAACAATAAAAATTTGTCAACACACTAAAATGTTAAAATAAAATGTTTAAGGGTTTTCTTTGTATAATTTTCTTTAAGATTTTTAAAACACACAATTGAATAAATTATATTACTTTTATAGGCAAAAAACAAAACAAGTTTGGGACAAGGTTACAATGTTAACATGTGATGGAGAGAAGCAACAAGGTCTTTCACTAATTCAAAACATCTGTGTTGTCTATTAAATCTCTCAAATGTGGATTAGTGCTAAAAAAGTGATGTCACAATTCCACAATAAATTAAATAAGCCTTTTTTTTAAGTGTTAAACATAAATACACTAACAAAGACTAAAGCAGCAAGCACAGGCCCTTCATGAGTCTGCACCAAGTCCTTTGCATATATGTATATATATATATATATATACATATATATACATACATATGCACATACATTAGCTTTTAGAAATCTTTTTTTTTTTTACTAGAAAAAATATATTTTGTTGCTTATTTTAAAAATTTTCTTTTTTTTTTCTTTATTTTGTATTTATTAAAAAAAAACACAGTAAAAAGAATTTAAAATGTGGAAGAGTTAACAATAACTATATAGAGGATAAGAATGATAAGCATGGCTTATCAAGGGTAGACATACAAATAAGATTGTATGTCTACCCTAACCCTAACCCTATATTTTCTTTGTGTTCATCTTTCCCTCTGAATTTTTTTTTCCATCCCTGTATATCCTTATTCAAGGTCTCTTCCCCCTCCCAACACATCTGGTCACTTTTTTTTTCCTCTGCAACTCCCCATCCCCTCCCTGGGCAGGGAGCATACAGTCCTATGGTCCCACTGACCCATTAATGCTTAGATCAGTCTCCACCTC
>PVIH01011113.1:53671-71248 GCA_004025045.1 Sigmodon hispidus | reverse complement strand
CAACAAAAAACAAAAAAAAAAAAAAAAAAAAAAAAAAAAAAAAAAAAAAAAAAAAAAAAAAAAAAAAAAAAGAACTGAACTAGTAGGTTCTGGGTTCAGAATTCAATCTCCAGGAAGATAGAGGTGGGGCACAGGAAGAAAAAGATGAATCAAACTGCTGCAGACTGCCTCAAGTTCAAACTGGCACGGCAGCTTGGTTTGCTGTAGAACCTGGAGGAAATCAAGAACACCTCTTGCAGCCAGGTAACATACCAGATGCTTGCCCCCTCTACACCTCCTTTACTTACCTCCTTTGGGGATGAATTAAGGCAGCTTTTTGTTGATGATGATGTTTGTGTTTTTTTGTTTATTAACCATGTTCACAGGGCTGGAGAGATGGCTCAGTGGTTAAGAGCACTGACTGTTCTCCTAGAGGACCTGAGTTTGATTCCCAGCACCCACGTGGCAGCTAACAACTGTCTGTAACTCTAGCTTCAGGGCAAAACACTGTACATAAAATAAAAATTAATTAATTAAAAAAAAACATGTTCACGTTGGCTCAGCACCAATGAGCAAAGTGGTATGTGAGAACAAGTCACCATTTCAAGACTAACACAGGAAACCAAAGCAAAGGTGAACAGAAATGTCACACCGCAGGCAACGTGTTCTTTCCTCCCACTTGGTAAAAGCTGTTCCTGAATGAAGCCTTACTTCATCAAGTTTGTGTGCATGAGAGAAAGGAAATGCAGACATCATGTAACGCACATGAGTGTGAGGTGTGCATGTGAATACACCTGGAAGCCAGAGGTCAATGTCATATGCCTTCCTGTTACTCTGTACCTTGTTTCTAACTTTTTAAAAGAATTGTGTGTGTGTGCACGTGTGTGCAAGCACACATATGCATGTGTGGTGCCACATACATGGCATGCATGTGGAGGCCAGAGGGCAATCCTTAAGAGTTAGTTTTCTCCTCCACCATCCATGTTCCAGAGACTAAGCTCAGGTCATCAGCCTTGGCAGCAAGCTCTGTTACCATAACAACAAGACATCTCAACAGCCCTGTCTTAATGCTTTCAGACAGATCTCTCACTGACTCTGGACTTCACTATTTTAGCTAGACGAGCTGGCCATCAAGCCCCTGGGATCCACAGTCTCCACTTCTCAGTCTCCTAAAGCCTTCTACGTGGATCCTGGGGTCCGTGCTCTGGTCCGTGTTTCCCCAGCAGGCATGTCATCCACTGAGCCAAGCTCCCTATTCCACATATTCTAAAGTAATAATGAGACAATGTCTCATATTTCTCAGTTTTTAATTCATGTGCATTCGGTCCCCTAACTTACTTTCCCAAGGCCTATTGAATAGCAAGCACTGCTTTCTTTGCTGGAGGTCAGCACACTTTTCTCTCAGAATGGCTAGATGACAAGCCTAACAGTCTCTCTCCCACTATGTAGTGGAAACAGCCGGAGGTGTACATGGATATGGCTCATTCCAATAAAATGTGATAGGTGACATGGAAGTTTGAATTTATGTTATTTACTGTTATAAAATATTCTTTTTACTTTTAAAAAATTATTATGTATACAGAAGAGGGTATCAGATGTCATCATAGATGGTTGTGAGCCAACCTGTGGTTGTTGGAAATTGAACTCAGGACCTCTGGAAGAACAGTCAGTGCTCTTAACCTCTGAGCCATCTCTCGAGCCCCTCTTTCTACTTTTTCTAATGACCTAAAGACACACGGGCTAGAGGTTCTCAGAAGCAGGCACTTGAATAGCACATGTGAAACACTGCGCTCTGTCCCAGCCTAGGGCCAAGGAGAAAAGGGAAATCCTTATCTTCAACTTTAGGGCCTAGCCCACAGCTCTGAACTGTCTCAAGTTCACCTTTCTCCTCTAGAGGCACAGGAATGAAAACATACCTGATGCGCTGTGCAGCACGGGGTGTGCACCAAATCACTTTTAGCAAGAAGTCTGGGTGTGGCTCTGTGGCAAGAGTGGAGTGGGACATCCTGAGCTCCAGCCCCATACAGCACAGAAAAACCAAACAGCAGACATTAAAGAGCAATGCATTGGGCCACTTCAGATTACCAATTACAAGTTTCTCACTATTGTTTACCATGGAACATAGTGTGTCACCCAAGATGGTTTCAAGTCCCCAAATGTCTTGCCTCCGTGCCCTGACCACTAGCACCTATAGGGATGCCCCATGTTGCTGCTATACTCAATTACACAATATCCAAAGTGAGGGGAAGAAAGCAGGGTTCCAGTCTTGACTTCTAGCTAAGCGTGGAACCTGGTATAGTCACACTATCTTTTTAGTCACTGTTCTATTGCTGGGAACAGACACCATGCAAATGCAACTCACTTTTTTAAAGGATTTAGTTGAGGCCTTGCTTACAGTTTTAGAGGGTTAGTATAGTCAGAAGTTTCTCTGTCCCACCCAGCCAATACTGCAGCCATTAAGTCCTAAATAATCACACAAAGGTTCATATTAATTACAAACTGTTTAGCCTATAACTCAGGCTTATTACTTGCTAACTCTTTCTTACTCTTCTCGATGTTTAGCCACATAGCTTAGTACCTTTGCTCACTGCAACATTCTTGTCTTGCATCATTTGACTTGCTGCCGGCAGGACAGAGAAATTTTTTACTATAATAGATTAACAGAAATAGGTTGATTAAAATAATAAGCCTGAGCCACAGGCCAAACAGTTTGTAATTAATATAAGTCACTGTGTGATTATTTGGGACTAACTGGCTGTGGGGCCAGCTAGGAAGGGCAAAGAAACTTCCGACTACATGTGGTGTTCCAATATGGTGCATGTACAGAAAGAGCGCCTAAAACAGCTTCCTAGTGTTTCTCTCAAATGGACCTTGGTGTAGAGACTCAGTGGCCTGTGGGCTTGAGCTACAATGTGGCAGGTTCCCACATCTCACAGAAGCCTCAGTGTAAGAATGAGATTTGTGTTCATACAGACAAAAAGGGAAAGGAGTCAAGCATGGCTTCTTAGTAGCAGCATTTTCTCAGGTGGGCTAACTCTTGCTGTTTGCTGTTAACTGTTTGCTGGCAGTGAGCAGAGACCTGGCTCCTTTAAGAGAGGCTTTCTAACTCTGTGTTAGCAGCAAAAACCTCAAGAGGCCCTGCTATCAAACACTTAAAATTGCCCTCCACTTAGTAGCAGTGTGGACCCTAAAATTCCCCAGAGTTGGGGTGGTAAACATGGTTCCTGTCAGTACCTGGCCATGAAGCTAAACTCTCACAGACCAAGGAGCTGGGTGGAGCAAGCCTCCATAGCCAAGCCTTTAATCCCAGCCACACCTTAGCAGATTATAGATGTGGTCAGAAAAAGAGATATATAGTAAAGATAGATTCAGGGAAAAAAATAAAAACTCTAAATGATTCACAATTTGTTTAAAAATATATGAAGGCTTGGGAGAAAAAAGTAAAAGGATTTAAAAAGTCCTTTTTTAAAAAAGAGTAAAGAAATAATTAGCCACATAAAGATGGAACAGAGTCTGGATACTGTATGTTATTGTTTTGTCTTTGAGGTTTTTATTGCAAAGTATCAAGAGCTGCTGAAAGATATTTGATTATAATTGTTGCTGGATTAATCAAACATATATTTTATAAATACCATGACTTCAAAATTTAAGTCAAAAGATGTTATTTTGGAGAAGAGGTTTTGTTTTTATTTCCATAGAAAATGAGAGGTGGGGCTGGAGAGATGGCTCAGCAGTTAAGAGCACCGTCTGCTCTTCCAGAGGACCCAGGTTCGATTCCCAGCACCCACATGGCAGCTAACAACTGTCTGTAGTTCCAGTTCCAGGCAAACACCAAGGCAAATAAATAAATAAATAAATAATAGTGTTTTTTTTTAAAAAAAAAGAAAGAAAGAAAGAAAAAAGAAAATGAGAGGTTGTAGATTTATTCCAGGTTAAAGAAAATAAGGCTTGATTAAGGAAGACACCTGAAAAATCTCCAATGAAAACAAATGTCCCCAATGACACAACATTTCAGAATATGCCTGTTGCAATTTCCTCTGAATTCTGCATCCAGAACAGCTTCAAGGAGACTGGCTGAGATGACCCAGCTTCACAGAATACTCCAGTCAGTATTTGACCATAATCCTGAATTTTCTCAGGATCCTCATAAGATTACCAGCACCCCGATCAGCAGGAAACAGTCTAGAGAACTATGCCCACATTCTCAAAAATGGATTATAAATGTTTTGTCTTTGTTAAGAGTGTTTGTTACTAGTTGTTACGGATAATGGTCAGGAAAAAGTGCTGACTGGCCACAAGGAAGGTGGGGAAGTAGAGGGAGGGCAACCAGACTAGAATTGTGGGAGAGGAAAGGCAGAGCAGCAGGCTCAAGCCAGAAGAGGAAGCATGAGAATGCTGCACTGAGCAAAGGCACCAAGCCATGTGGATACACACAGGTAAGAATCATGGGTTAGTGTAAGAGTAAGAGTTACCAAGTAATAAGCCTGAGCCATAGCCAAACGGTTCATAGTCAATATAAGCCTTTGTGTGATTATTTGGGACTAAGTGGCTGTGGGCTAGCTGGGCAGGACAGAGAAACTCTGACTATGGTTAGTCCATGTTGGGAGGCTGACAGGCATGGTTGGCAACAGCACCTGTGAGCTCTACATCCTGATGAGGCAGAGAGAAGTAGAGACACTGGGTCTAGCCAGGGATTTTGAAAACTCAAAGCTCATCTTCAGTGACACACCTCCTCCAATAAGAATACAGCTAATCCTGCCCAAATAGTTCTACTGACTAGAGGCCAAGCATCAAACACTCAAACTACCACACTGTGTCGGATCCTCACAGCCTTCATCCAAAAATCAGAGCAAAAGTACTCATCTTTTCGGGCACAGTGTGGGACCAGTTCCACTGTGGCTGGCTATTAGGTGCTTGAAACCAGACAATATTAAACCCAACATGCTGGTAAGTAAACGCAGGGAAGCAAGTTAACAGTATGGGATTGCCCTAGTAACATCTATGATTGGAGGTATTTCACACTTAGCAAGCCTGGAAGGCTGCAAAGAGTATAAGCTGGTGATAAGCCTGAGCTACAGTGAGATCTTCCAAAATAGAACTGAGGGTGGGGGAAGTACCAGTGTTCTAAAATTTTCCATTTAAAATGTTCAGATTGTGGTTTCCTAAGGAAGAGTAACTACAGAAGGAATGGGGGTGGGGGAAGATCCTAATAAGGTTTATTACTTGCTGGTGCTGTGTACTCACAAAATATTGACATATGAAATAGACATAAGAAGCTGGGCATGGTGGTACAGGCCTTTAATCCCAGCACTTAGGAAGAGGTAGGCAAGTCTGTGTGTGAGGCCAGCCTGGACTACAGAGTGAGTTCCAGGACACCCAAGGCTAAACACAGAAACCTTGTCTAAAAAAACCAAGAAAAAAAATATATAGTATGCTATCATTCAAAAAGTGTATCGTGATGGGCACATTGGATACACCTCTAGTCACAGTATTGCTGAAGCAGGAGGTTAATTCTTGGGCATTCAATATCAGCACTGGACCCAGATCAAGGACAGCCTGTCTTTCTGTCTGTTTCTGTCTCTCAAAAAAAAAAAAAAAAAAAAAAGGGGGGGGGGACGACAAGATGCTACAGAGATGGTCAGTAGTTAAAATTGTTTGCTGAGAAAACTACCAGCACTCAGAAGCCAGGGTTCCCATACATTCCTGTAACCCAGCTCTGAAGAGGGTAGAGACAAGAGTATCCCTGACAAACAGCACTCAGGGAGAGACCCTGCCTCAAAGGAACTGCACTGAATGGAGAGGAAGACACTTGACGCCACCTTCTGGCCTCCTGTGCACACGCATGCACCACACCTATGTGCACATACATTCACACAGATAAATGCACAATGTACACAGACAAGTAAGAAATCAGATGTAGTATGCACACCTTTGATCCCCGGATTTGGGAGGCAGAGGCAGAAGGAGCTCTGAGTTTGTGGCCAGCCTGCTCTACATATCAAATTCCAGGACAGTAAGAGGTATGTATAGAGCCCCTGTCCCAAAAATAACAAAAACACTTGTGGGGAATCACCAAAACCATGAGAAGAATGGCTGGGACCAAGGACACCATTTTCTACTTCCCTCTACAGAACACACACTATCCTAAAGGAAGTGAACAACTTTCCCTAACCTGCAGTCCACTCCTCTGGCCCTATGTCCTCACTGGTAGCCACTCTTCCCCCACAAGGGCCTCTCTGCCCCTTCTCCCCTCCTGAAAGGCATTTCTCCACTCTGCAGCCTTTATGGGTTCTCTCCCTCAACAGACCAAAATCCTTTCTGCCTTCTCGTGTAATGTGCTCTTGTGGCCAATAAAACGAGAAGTTTTCAAACAGACATGGGAAAGAGTACCCGAAACCCTTGAGGTGGCTGAAACTTTTTTTGAATAAGCATTACTCCTGACTTCCCCAACCCAGCAACAGGACCACGGCAAGGAAGTGTACAGTAGCTAGCACGATTTGCAGGACCAATATGTCTTGAAATTCAAGGTTAACAGTCAGTTAGTCAATCTCCTTGCCCCATAGTTCTAGAGAGTCATTCTGCCCATTCATTTACCCAAGAAACATTTTGTAAGCACACTGCCACCTGCCTTCAGGAAGCGTTTGCTCCAGGAGGCAGATCCAGGGGACATCAGAGCAAGTAAGTAGATAGGCCCACAACCCCACAGCTGCTCAGAGGAAATTTCTGGAATGCCTTCCCTAACCCCAGGCTCCTAGGCTTTACCTCTCCGAGTGAAAGTGGATATCTTACAAGGCAACAACTGAGTCTTTAAAAGATCTTTGGTTAGGAAACTAGTCCCCTCCTAGACTGCACTATGTGAGATCCATGGGTGGGCTGATTCCAAACTACCCTGTGGGATATTTGATCACGACTGCCTTCACTATAGCCCTCTTTCAGAAATCCCCGCAAGGAAAGAAGACAAAAGCCCATTATCTATCCCCCAGGGCGCGGTCCTCCCGGACCCGGACAGTAACTTCCAAGCCATGGGCTCGCAAAGGACTGGGTCCCCCGCCCGCACCTGTCCGCGGCTGGGTTGTGTAATTCGAGAATCTCGACCGTCGGAGCCCCTCGAGCGTAGATGGGGGATTCCCCGTGTCCTCGCGCTACGTACTGTGCGACCTTGGGTAAGTCACCTAACCTCTCTGGGCCCCGTCTCAGCATATCCGGGACCGGGCTGCGTTGACCCTACCCGCCCCGCAGGCCCGCTCACCTCCAATGGCGGGTGCGCTCGGACAAGCTCCGCAGCCGACAGCGGAAGCCGCACTCGCCGCCCGTCCACAAGCAGAGGCATTGCCTTAAGCCGCCGCCGCCGCAAGGCCGAGGCAGGCGGCCACAGCCCCGCGTCACGCCACGCCCATCGCGGACGCCACGCCCCCGCCCACCGCAGAGACTGTCGGGACGAGGGATTTAGGCGATGGAAAGCCTCTGGAACGCAAGGCATCACGGGAGATGTAGTCATCGCGGCCTGGGACTTTGGACTGCGGGTAGCCGAAAGGCTATCCCCACGGTTTGCCTCACCCAGCCCTGACCCCCGCCTTGGGTCGTGTTGATTCGCAAAAATGTATTCAGTTAACTAACATCCACCTACTTCAGATGCCAGACATAGCGCAGAAGTAGCGGGGAGCGTGGATTGCAGCCCCAGCGGGCGGCACAGTGGGAATCCACGAACAGAAGGAAAAGAAAGAGGGCCGCCTGGAGCTTGGACCAGAGGTCTGACCTCTGTTTCGTCCTCGCCCTTCACTACCCTCGGCAGAAAAGTGGCCAGAGCCAAAGTCACTTACCTTTAAATGATGGGTTTATATTTAAACTCTGAGTGACTCCAAGCCAAGGTTATCGCCCTAAGCCTAACATAGTCTCAAACAAGGCTGGAATAATATAGGTAAAGTTAAGTTCTAGCTAAGGTAGGATTTTGATCCTGCCATGATGTCTCCCTCAGCCTGCATTTCCAGCATTAAATATAATTACATAGCTTTTACAAAAACAGCTGACCTCCGGAGGGGTAGAGGAAGGTTGGGTGAAAGGTACCAAAAACCAGGCAAAATTCCGCTTATTGAACTTTATTGAAGTCAGGTCCAGTAAGCCAGCTGATTAATTAGGGACTAATTAAAAGAGAAAAAGCAGAAAGGGAGGATTTAGTTATTATGGCCACATTGAGAAGAAGGACAAGGAAGTCTAGAAAACCTTTTCAAGCCCAATTTTGTGAAGTCAAAGTTTAAAAAGAAGGCAAATATGCACATCTAAGGAGACCATTGACCACCCATTGTGGGGAGCCAGCCAAAGAAAAGCACTTTGGCCCTGAAACCAGAGCCAAAAGCTTGGTTAAAAGGGCCAGTGGAAAAAAAAATGCACCCAAAGAAATACACTCTGCCTCTGACCAATTCAGCACAAAACCAACCAATCCCTAAGTACAAAATCCAACCAGTCTCAATTTGTCCAAACTTAGGGATTTAAATCTGACCAATTCCTTCCCTAAAATCTTCATTCATCCTGGAAAAACTCCACCCCACAACCCTATATAAGCCCTGTACCCACAGCTGGGAGCTGTCACTCTCCTGGATTCCTCCCTCGCAATAAATCTCTTGAGTGAAGTTAAGTTTGAGTAAGGACCTTTTTTTGCTGGAGTCCAGCAGAGAGGCTTTCTACAGGAGCAGTGCTGTAACACTGGCTAGGGGAAACCTTCCCCTAGGGAAGCAGATCCCCAGGGGATCTGAGCAAAGCTGTTAACAACTTCACTAGAGGAAACTCTCCCCTGCCTGGGCAGTTAGTTGTTATAGTGAGAAAACCTTTTCCTGGAGCAGATGGTGGTATTCTTTGCCTCTAGACTGCCAGAATACTGTTCCATCCCAGCTGCAATGCTTGCACAGACCAAGACTTTTGGGGAGACTTGATGAAAAGACAGAGGTTAGTTCTGTGTCCTTGCCCAGGGACAGACTTGGTAGGGCCTGCCTGCCTGACACTGGAACCAGGGCCTTAGAGTTTCTGGAAACCTGTTATCAGTCCTAAAGAGGCAGCTGTGTTTGCAGTATTCTGTGGTCTTTTGTCAACATTGCCTGACTTAGCTGTCAGCTGACTTTAGCCTTTACCCCCACAAATAATTTATATGATGCTGTACTTCTTAGTAAACTTGACCTCAAGGGTCCCAGCTATTACTGCTTTGTCTTTATTTCTCCTCTAGCTTCCTGGTCAACCCATCATTATCTGGACTTTGTCTCTTTCTGTGGTCTGACAAGTTGTTAGAACTCTGAGATCTCTGCTGGAGACAAGTTCCCATCTGGCTGATGCCTTTTCCTTTTTAGCATTAGATTTCTGAATAAACTTCCATTGGGACCCACTGTTTCAGAAGTCAGATTGAGACTGAAGGGAAGTCAGGGCGGAAATCTGAGTCGATGAGAACTTGGGCTTGTACAGCCCGCTTTTAGCACTCAGGACTTCCTGCTGATGGGGTGGCACTGCACCCATGAGCCAGCCCTTCTACATCAACAATTAAGAAAATACCCTACAGGCGTGATGGAGGCATTTCCTCAATTGAGGTTCCTCTTCCCAAATGACTCTAGGTGATGTAAATTCTAAATTTGTGTAGAAAACTAACCAGCACACCTAAGGTCCCAGTGACAACCGTCAGCATGATTCCACTAAAGTTCATTCTTGGGTGTTAATGAGGTTTGGGATGTAGGTAAACCATTAGGGCAGGGTTTACCTACAGAAATGTGGGTGCCCCCACCCAACCAGCTGCATCTGCAAGGTAGAGGCCCCTCCCGTCTTCCCAGGCCTATTCTGATGCCCCAGGCAATTAAAGCAGAGCTGCAACACAACAGGTGAGGGGAACTGCTGTTGTCACCCTGAGGCTAGATGCAAATAGTTAACAAGCCCCAGCTGGGATTATTCTTCTGCAAGGGGCTCAGTTGAACTCCCCAGAATGACAGTTGTGTGGCTCCTAGAACAATCAATCACAACACAGGCTCTCCCTTTGCAATTCAGGCTGGTTTGGAACACACTGCAGAGCCTAGGTTAATCTTGAAATTCCTGACAGTACTGAGGTGATGTCTTTTTTGTTTATTACCTCTTATGTGTTATGTGAGTGCAAGTGTCTCCCCCAAAGCAGACTGTTAGATCACTGGAACTGGCATTACAGGCAGCTGTGAGCCACTTGAAGGGGGTGCTATCTTCTGCTA
The DNA here is from genome assembly GCA_004025045.1 of Sigmodon hispidus. Classification (NCBI taxonomy): domain Eukaryota; kingdom Metazoa; phylum Chordata; class Mammalia; order Rodentia; family Cricetidae; genus Sigmodon; species Sigmodon hispidus. Next base: position 61,058 of record PVIH01011113.1, on the reverse strand, counting down.
AAGGAGCAGGTGCCACTGTCCACACAGCCAACTCCAGCTCCATTATGGCTTTGATCACAAAGTTTTATACAAACTTGAGAGCCAGGAATTTGAAAGTTTCCTGAACAATTAAATAGTTAAGTGCTTAAGGGTAAAAAGTCCTAAAGCACACTCTATGTTCTCCATAAATGTACACAATTCTAAAGACTGGCTGTGGAAAAGTAGGATGTGCATCAGTGGAAGCACAGTTTTGTAACAGAGGCTGAGGATCAATCCCTAGCAGTGAAATGTTTTTAAAAGAGCATTAAGTAAATAGTAGATGAATCCCAAAGCACTAAATGCAGCTTACAGCATCTGTATGAGACTGAAAGCCAGACACAGAGGCATGACTGAGCTAAGGCACTAGATCACAAATTCAGGGTATAAGCTACAATGACTAAAATATGCAGAAGAAAAGCATATGATGCAGCCTATGAGCCAAAGAGGATCTAATAACTTAGAGAAGATGTATGCAAGAAGGTAGTCACAGATTGTGTGCTTAGCATGTGGAGCCCTCCAGTCCCTAGACAATTCCTAGGACACAGCTGTAAACCATGCAATGTTGTGGGATAATGCTCCTATACACTGTAAAGATTTATTACTCATATTGGTTTAATAAACAGCGACTGGCCAGTAGGCAGGCAGGAAGCATAGGTAGGGCGACCAGATTAGGAGAATTCTGGGAAGAGGAAAGGGAGAGGCATAGATGCCAGCCAGACCCAGAGAAAGCAAAAGGAAAGTGCTGCATTGAGCCATGGTACCATGCCATGTGGCTAAATATAAAATTATGGGTTAATTTAAGTGTAAAAGCTAGTTATTAATATGGTTGAGCTACTGGCCCAGCAGTTACTATAATACTAAGGCTCTGAGTCAATTATATGGGAAGCAGCTGCCGATTATTTGAGTTTCTGGCCAGAACAGAAACATCCAATTACACAATGATTACCAACTCTTCCCACCCAGGACGGCTGAAACCTGTTAAGACCCTGCTTTTCATCCTCATTACCAAAAGGAAATTATTCTTTTTTTCCCAAGGAGACTCTACTACTTTCTTTCATGGATAGTTTAGCTTTTTAAAAACCTATTTCACTATGTCTAGCTCTAACTTAAAATACTCCTGCTTCAGCCTCCCGAGTGCTGAAATTATAGGTTGAGCATATGCCCAGACAGCACGGAATTTCCCTCAAGTGTTTTCATGGGTTTGTTCAAAACATGGGGAGCATCCTAACCACTGCTCATTCATTTCTGAACCATCCCATCCCCTTGGAATGAAGCAGGAAGCTAAGATTCAAACACATCAATCATGGAAACACAGTGAAGAGTCCTTATTAAATTCCCCATTGACAAGTAGGAAGCTTCGGTAAGCTACACCATTCTTTAATTTTCCACATGGATTTTTCATTTTTCCTCAATCCCCTTTATTTATCAACACACCTTCTAGCTACTTCCCAAACCTTATATCCTGCCAGCATGTATGGATGCAATTTCTTTGCATATTTCTGTAAGCAGTTAAAAGAAACCTTGAGGTTTCCTAGTGACATTCCACTTGGCCAGGAACTGAGGGATCTGCCTGTCTTGTAGTCAAAGCTTTTCAAAGCAATAAAAATTTCTTTGTTCCAAAAAGATATTAACAGGTAGACTGAAATCCAGAGGGTATCTGTATAAGTGCCATTATACAAGAGAATATAAACCTTGAGAGGAATTCTATTAAAAAATATTGTGACCAAGAAAATATTGCTTGCCTTTAAATAAATATATAAATGGCAAAAAGTTAAATATACTTAAAGGGCCATTTTCACAAATACAAAGTTTACATGTCCCAGGGAAGGACACCTTTGAAGTCCTCCAATATGCCTGCCGCAGAGCAGGACCAGCTATTGAGGATGGGAGCAGCTCTCCAGGCTGAGTCCATGCTGGACGAGTTGGTAACTGCTTTTCAGATACCCAGGATGCTCAGGTCAGCCTGAGATACAACTGATGCCCTCATTCATGTCAGATCCACTCTCCAGTGTCTTTTCCTCTTGACTTCTTTGCCCTCTGCAGTCCTTTGTGTTCCCTTGGTGAAGCTCAGCACTTCAGCCCTGCCTGCCATTTCCCTCTGTACTTCTGGTCAAAAGGAAATCATTATGCCGCTGTATGCAGGATCTAGTTAAAGGGTGTCCACAGGCAGGAATCCTGGAAGACTTCTCACCAAAATAAGACCAAAAAAGTCATGTGACTGTGGTACTGATAAAAAGAAACCTGTTAAAAGGCCACCTGCTAGGATGTGGCTGACACACTAGCATGCATCCAGCAGTTCCATCATTAGTGGGCAGATACTCCATATTAAGCCAACAGAAGCATCGGCACCGACTGATATGCCCACTGTGAAATATTGCACAAAACACTGTTCATAGGGAGCAAACACACACAACTGGGTCCCTCCAGACACTGGTCCAAGTCCACCATGGGAGCTGAATATACGAGGCACAGACTAGTCCAATGTGGAGTCCAGTGGTGGGGCTCAGGGCCCTGGGGACAACAGTTCAACTCAATCACAGATCCTTGAGACCAGTGGGGACTGGTCTGGCATGTACAGCACAGGTGGGGAGCCCACACTACTGGAAGGACTCCGGAAGTGAGTGTCAAAGGAACTCGGGGTAAAGCCAATCACTGCATCGCTCTGGGGCACTTCACCTTTCAAAAAGTCATCGTCTTCATCTTCCGCTTCCTCCTGTGTAGAGAACAGAATGTTGAGGATATCACAGTAGGTAAAGGTGCTGGTCACCAAGCCTGGCAACCTGAGACTCAACCAACACGTAAAAGGAAGAGCCAAGCCCCAAGTTACCCTCTGATTTGGTGTATACAGACACACGTACACACATACATACCATACACACACACACAAAATATATATTTTTTTAATTTTGTTTTTCAGCCTTTTGAGACAGGGTTTCTCTAGTCCTGACTGCTATGGAATTCTCTGTGTAGAACAGGCTCAGGCTGGCCTGGAACTCAGAGCGATCCTCCTGTCTCCATTTCCTGAGTGTCTGGCCCTAATTTTTTTTTGTTTTTAATTGATTTCATGCACATGAGTATTTTGCCCGAGAAGGTCAGAAGAGTGTGTCTGACCTTTTGGAACTAGAGTCTCACAGGTGGTTGTAAGCTGTTAGGTAGGTACTGAGAATTGAACCCAGGTCCTCGGGAAGAGCCTCAGTAAATGCTCTTAACTGATGACCCATCTCTCTAAGACCCCTATTTTTTTTTAATGAAAAGCTTAAGAATTCCTTTTCTGAGTCAGAAAAATTACTCAGTAAACAGGGAGCAGATTCCATCCCCAAAACTAAGAAGTCCCAGCAGCAGTAGGCCAACAGAATCAGCCAGCAAGCGTAGCCTAATGGGCATGCAGGAAGCCAGTGAAAGCTCCCAACTCAACACGTACACACATTATGGTGCTGGATGTGGCGGTGAGAGTGCTTCAGGCAGTAACCTCACTCATTTCCTCTGGAGCAACTGGTTCTCAACCTCCAATCCTTAAAACAGTTTTTCACACTGTGCTCATCAACCATAAAGTTGTTTTCATTGCTACTTCATAACTACTTTTGCAACTGTTATAAATTGTAATGTAAATATCTGTGTTTGCCAGTGGTCTCAGGTACCCTTGTGAAAGGGTTGTCTGACCCCTAACAGGGTCACAGCGTACAGGTTGAAAAGCACTTTCTTAGATCTAAGTTCTTGTTGGGTAGCACTGTGCTGATTCCACATCGGGAGGCTTGAGGAATGACACAAGTCTGTGTATTCCCAAGGATCCCAAAACAGGAGCAGACTTTACAATGAGCTGAGTGACAGTTCTGCTTGGTGGCTAATGAGCAGATGCAGGGCCAGGGAATGAAGATCTGCTAGGATCTCATTCTGTAGGATTTTTTGGAGAGAGTCTGTAGCCTCAGCAATCCTCCAACACTAGTCTCCCAAGGGCTGCAATTACAGGCACAGCTATTCTCATTCTCAGTGAGACCCCCAGACAGAGCCTCACTAAGTAGCAAACAGGCCTTAAAACTCTTGATCTTTTGGCCTTAGCCACCCAAAAGCTTAAGACAACAGACACACATACCATTGACGCTGGGGTGGAACTCAGGATTTCAAGCATGCTAGTCAAGCACTCTACCACTAAGCCACATTAAAGCCTGCAAGCTTATTTCCAACCAACTTTTACCTCCCAAAGTCAGTCAGTATAGACAGTACCTAATTACTGAGAAAAAAAAAACAAAAAACCAAGACTTGTGGCTGGTGAAATAGCTCAGTCCATGAAGCACTCACCCCACAAGCACTAGGGTATGAAGTCAATCCCCAGAACTCATGGTTTCAAAAGGCAGGTAAGTAGATGGCAGTGGTAGCACACATCTTTAATCCTAGTACTTGGCAGGCAGAGGCAGGCAGACTTTCAGAATGAGTTACAGAACAGCCAGGGCTACACAAAGAAACCCTGTCCCCGCTCAAACCCAAACAAACAGTAAAAAAATAAAAATAAAGCTGGGTATGGCTGGAGAGGTGGTCCAGTGGTTAAGAGCACTGGCTGCTCTTCTAGAGTTCCTGAGTTCAATTCCTAGCAAACACATGGTGGCTCACAACCATCTAGAATAGGATCTGATGCCCTCTTCTGGCCTGTATGTATGTACACTTGTAGAGCACTCATATATATTAAAAAATAAACCCAGGCATGGTGGCATATGCCTTTAATTCTAACACTCAGGAGGCAGAGGCAGAAGCAATTCTCTTGAGTTTGAGGACAGAGAAACCCTGTCTGGAAAAAACAAAGTAAATCAAAAATAAATGGATGGATGAATAAACAAACAAATAAGCAAGGTATAATGTGGAACCTTGGCCTTGAGGAAGCAGACAGGATGATTCCCTCCTGGGCTGGCCAGACCAGGCTACTTGGCAAACTCAAGTCAATGAAAGACCCTGTCTTACAAACTACAGTAAGTAGCTCCTAAAACCCAAGACCAAGCCTGACTTCTGGTTTGCACACACATGCAGACACCTGATCTCACAGACATATACACAAACACATACAAAAGAATTGCCAGGTGTGGTGGAAAAAAGGGAAGCCTGGAGCTTCATGAACCCCCATGATAAAAATACATGAAAGAGAACACCACAAATCTATGGCGATATATATTTAATAAAATTAATCTGGAGGGGCTGGAGAGATGGCTCAGCGGTTAAGAGCACCCTCTGCTCTTCCAGAGGACCCGGGTTCGATTCCCAGCACCCACATGGCAGCTAACAACTGTCTGTAGTTCCAGTTCCAGGCAAAACACCAAGGCAAATAAATAAATAAATAAAGTTTAAAAAAAAAATTAATCTGGAATATCAGAGTGAACCACAGAGCCAAGGGAGTGGAGACCTACACCTTTAATCTAAGATTTAGGAATGTGGAAAGAGGAAGTTAAGAGAGCTAAGGCTGGGTGGAGCAAAAGAGGGTTTTTCAGCTTTCCCAGACATTTCCTTCCCCTTAGGCTGAAGACAGACTTGTAATTGTAGAGGATTCCTGGAGACAGGCCTAAGGAGTTAGCTGAGTGAGAATGACTGTGGTTTGTTTCTCTCTCTGATATTCCAGCTTTTCCCAATATCCGACATTAGTATATCATTATATACTAACTAGAGTCCGTGCAATACAAGTCCTCTCGATTATTGAACACAAAACCTGGGCTTGGAATGAAGCAGTGTTTATCATGTTTACTACAGACTGTAACTACAAGACACTTTCACCAAGTATCTCCATCACAAATTTACCTTCTTAGTGGGTTTCTTAAATTCCTGTAGTTCTTCAGCACTCATATCTTCCCAAATCTGATATATAGGATCGATAAACTTCTTTGACCTACCAAAGATAGCATTTCCAGTAAATGTAGCCCAAAGTCCCAGCACCTGAGCCCTCCTCTCAGACCCACACAACAAAGCAGGCAGGGAGGGCCACAGCGACAAGGGCTCCTCAGCCACACAGGCCAGAGTTTATCTTTTAGCTCTCAGATGCCAAGGCAGACTGTTTCGGGCCCACTCAGTGACTGACAAGTCATCATATGTACAAACAGACTGGAACTTTTTTTTTAAATTCTGGAACTTCTACAGGAATCCGCCATCTTGACTTATTGCAAGTACTAGCTGTTCTTTCCAAGGGCCCTACTTCTGATCTCCACAGGCAAGAGGTGAGCATATGACACACATGTACACATGCAGGCAAAATACTCATAAAACAAAAAACAAACAAACTTTAAGAAAGAAAGAAAGGAAGAGAGAGAAAGAAAGGAAGAAAGCAAACTGTGCAATTAGCAAAAATATACAAATGTGGGGCTGGAGAGACTGCTCTTCCAGAGGACCCGAGTTTGATTCCCAGAACCCACATGGCAGCTCACAACTGTCGTAGTTTCAGTTCCAGGCAAACACCAAGGCAAATAATTAAATAAATAAATAAAAAGTGTTTAAAAAAAAAAATATATATATATATATACAAATGCAAAGAATGGCCGGTTTGTTTTCTAGAACAACTCATCCAGATAAATCACAGGCACTGGAATGGGACTTGGTCTTTAAAGTAAATAGAATGTTGACAGAAAATTAAGAGGCCAAAAGCTGGCAGCACTCTCTCTATTCCAGGAACCTTGACTCACCCATCCCCAGCCTAATCCACTTAAACCAATCAGTTTAAAGAAAAAGAACAACAAAAAATAAAAAAAATTAAAAAAGCCTTGGCACACCCTGGGTTTAGGGAAACATGAGCACACACACACGGTGTGCTTGTGAAGCAGTCTGTAGCCTTTGACATTCATGCATTAGCCATTAGCTAAATTTGCAGACTGGAAGCCCAAGTAGGATGAAGCAATTCTCAATGTCAGCCTATGTCCCACAGAGTCAACCAAGAGGACCTACCTTTTAAGCACACAAGGGTCAAAGGGGAAAAAAGTGTCCAGTGGGTTGGTGCAAGTCTGCACAGAGTCTCCACCAGCTGTACTTCTAATAACAGGAAGCATCTGGCGATTGTTCCTCTCCATGATGGTGTAGCAGAACACAAGCTGGTACTTACTGTGGGACACACAACAAAGCAGATGAAGCATAACCAGGCTGGGGTCACCCCTGTGGGGCGTGACACACAGTTTACAGCTGTAATGCAGACATTGATGGGCATAATGAGGGCAACAAGAGACAGGACCACTTAGGTGAGTGAGCATCTGGGCCTACTATCTGCACATCTGCTGAGGAGAAAGAAAACAATACTGTCAGGTTGAGATGAATGAATATTATGCTTGTAAGGTTAACGTGCTCAGCACAATAGGAAGGTATCTATTTTCTGTTTTCAAATTTTCAAAAAGAATTAAGACTCATTAAAAAA
>PVIH01011113.1:11598-53571 GCA_004025045.1 Sigmodon hispidus | reverse complement strand
TCCCAAGTGCTAAGATGACAGGAATAAGCGTGTTTTTCTTGTTTGTTTGTTTGTTTTTTGCACAGTCCAGGGCTCATGGACTCAAGTCTAGTACTAAGCCACACCACAACCTACAAGTTCATTCCCAGCCAACTGAGTTCCCAGAAAAGGCATTATAGATTATAACTTAGTAAAATATGAGAACCTATGCCATCCCTAGAACCCGTATTTTAAAACACAAGTGTAAGTAATGGCTCAGCAATTCAGCACTGGCTTTTCTTCCAGAAGATGCAGTCTTGATTTGATTTCCAGCATCCATATGGTGGCTCACAACTGTTTGAGACTCCAGTAGTATGAGATTGGACACCTTCTTCTGGCCTCTATGGGTACCAGGCACAAAGGTGCTTTACAGAACATACATGTAAGCAAAACACTCAGACACATAAAAATAAATAACTAAGAAAAAAGTCAGGGGGGCTGGAGAGCTGGCTCAGAGGTTAAGAGCACTGACTGTTCTTCCAGAGGTCTTGAGTTCAATTCCCAGCAACCACATGGTGGCTCACAACCATCTATAATGACATCTGGTGCCCTCTTCTGTGTACTGTATATACTTTATATAAAGATTTACTTATATAAGTAAATCTTTATATAAAAAAAATCTATATGTAAAAGTCAGGTATAGCAAGCATGGTGGAACACACCTTTAACTTCAGCAGAGGCAGGAAGGTCTCTGTGAGTTTGAGGTCAGCAAGGGCTAGTGAGACCCTATCTCAAAATAACACACACTCTCTCTCCTCTCCCCAACCCCTTCTCTAACAAAAAACAAGTGCAGCCAGGTGGTGGTGGCAGATGCTTTAATCTCATCTCCTCGGAAAGCAGAGGCTGGCAGAGCTCTATGAGTTCAAGGCTAGTCTGCTCTACAGAGTGAGTTCTAGGACAGATAAGGCTACTCAGAGAAGCCCTGGGGGAAACATAAAAAACAAACAACAACCAGGTGTAGTACATACTTTTAATCTCAGCCCAGGGTAGAAGTAGCTGGGCTGGCTCACTGATGGCAGTGCTGTTCTCAATCGAAAATTTACTTTAAAAGATTTTCATAAAATTCAAGTCAGCATCATTGAAAATCAAACATGGTAGCACAATACAACACAAAGATATACTGATATATATTTACAAACTGAAGAATGATGGTAGGAAAGAATTAAGCCTTTGCTTTCCACAATTAAACCATTACATTTCTGTAAGGGGAGAAAATTTGTACATACAGTAAAAACATTGTGATTCATGCCAGTGTCTGAGTGAGGGAGGGCCTGGGTAGTGCAGAGATCTGTGTTCAGAACCCTAATGGGTAATGCACTTTCAGCACATCTCAGATTCCCTTCTGCTTTACTCTACATTCACTGTTTGCTGCTGTGGATTCAGAAGCCCTTTACTGTTGCCAAGTACTCCTTGAGAGCTGTTCTCCGTTACCCACCTTTAACTATCAAGCCCTCTCCAGTCTGTTTTGGTACTTAGGGTATGTGATTTATTTGTACCTCTCAGCTCCCTAGTTTGCTTACTGAGCATTTCAGAGTGCCTAGGCCCTCTGCATAAAAGTAGGCCTGACTCCCAGTGTTGCTGAAGAATGAAAGAGGGGGACACAGTATTCTTTCAAGAAACACTGTTACTGCTTTCTTCTTGTGTGCTGCTCTAAAAAAATGTACCAGAATTTACATGCCAGAGTACATGGCAGCCAGCACAACTCCACCCCTTGACTTTTTAAAAACCCATAAAGGAAATGCAAATGACTCACTTTGTGAGAGCAGCAAAAAAATTAACCACGGATGGCAGGCAGATCTTCAGAGGGTTCAGCTGGCTCAGCACGATGCGCTCAAAGTTTAGACTCTGAAGATACCGCAAACCTTTGATTAAAAAAAGAGAAAGGAAAAAAGGAGAGGGGCTAAGATTATCTTTAAAAGCACAAATTATTACACATTTAAAAACTAATTTAAGGGCTCTGTGGGAGAGCAAGTACTTAGGATGAGCTTAAACTCCAGCACGCCCCAAAATAAAGACAGTATCAAGAAGTTATCTGCAGAAACATAGGAATAGAGTTCAAGCCAACTGCTGTCAATCAGTACAACCTTTCTGGAGAAAGCAGAGTTCCTGGCAGGTGAGGCTTTCATGGTATGGTGGTGAGACTAAGAACGCCTCCCTCCCCCACAGACTGTTTGAATGCTTGGCCCATAGGGACTGGTACTATTAGGAGGGATGGTCTTATTGGAGTAGGTATGGGCTTATTGGGTGAGGTCTGTCACTGTGGGGACAGGCCTTGAAGTCTCATATCTAGATCAAGCTGTGCCCTGTGTGCACACAGCCTCCTTCTGCTGCCTGAAGATCAAAATGTAGAACTTTGAGTTCCTTCTCCAGCAGCTTCTCTACCTGTATGCCACCACGCTTCCTGCCATGATGACAATGGACTAAACCTCTGAAAACTGTAAGCCAGCTCCAGTTAAATACTTTTCTTATAATAAAAAACACTATGTGGTCATGGTGTCTCTTTACAACAATAGAGACCCTAGCTAGACACATGGAAACCTGGAATCAGTATCTGACAGCTCAGCATAGACTGAGTACACAAAGGAGAGAACATGGAAGCTGAACTCCTCCAGCAGGCAACAAGAACAGATTCAGTACAGCTTGGTTGGCTTAACAGTGCAGCCTGAACTCTTCAGAGGTGCACGTTACTGTTACATAAGCCTCTCTCTTAGAGTTAATGATTTTCCTTCTACAATGGAATCCTAGCCCAGGCCAGGGTAGAAAGGTTATGAATTGAAGCCAACCTGGGTTCCTTATTGAAATTACCCCCCAAAAAAATTTTAATAAATTACAGATACATTTATTATTTTGCAGCAAATAGACCAATTTATATTTGTTTCCTTAGAAATTTTTGGTATATGCTTTAATTTTAAAATTACATAGGGGCTGGAGAGATGGCCAGTGACTAAGAGCCCTTATAGCTCTTGCAGAGAACCTGGACTCAGTTCCAAGCACCCATATCACAGCTCACAACTGTCTGTGGCTCTAGTTTCAAGGGCATCTGATGCCCTCTTCTGACCTCCATGGCACCAGGCACACGCATGATACACAGACATACATGCAGGCAAAACACGATACATGTTCTTTTAAATGAATAAATCATATATATAACATATATTACACATGATATATACTTAACATGTGTGAATATACACACATATTTACTTATTTTAAATCACATAAATAAAGCCAGGTACGGCACACACACACCTGTGATCCCAGCACTTGGGAGACTCAGGCAAGAGGACCACTAGCAGCTCCAAAGTAGGTTGGGCTGACTACCAAGTATGACTACCTGACTCAAAACAATATTAAAATGACAAACAGATATGGTGGAGGCTGCATTGCCTATATGTGAAGACCACAGTTGGTCTTGTAAAGGACCTAGGTTCAGTTCCCAGTACCCACATAGCAACAACTGTTTAAAACTACTTTCACAAAGATCTGACACCTATTTCTGGCCTCTAAAGTCACTACATGCACATGGTACACAGACATGCATACAGGTAAATACCTGTAAGCATAAAATAAATCTTAAAAAAAAAAAAAATAGATGCATTGGCTTGCAAAAAAAATTTCCTTTCTAATCAAGATTCTTGACCTAGGGCTGGTGAGATGGCTTATCAGATAAAGGTGCCTGCCATCAAACCTGGCAACCAAGTTACAAACACACATATGTTGGGGTCTAGGTACAACCCTGACCCAGATGTGGTCCCCTGACTTCAGAAAACTACAGGCATGAAATAAGCATAGGACCTGGTTCTCAACCTATGCCAAAATAAGGCCACAGGGCAGGAAAGAGGAAAGAACTCAAATCGGGATCAAAGATGCCCTTTGCTCCGACTCCTTTGCAGTGCTTTCTCTGGTAGCTAAACAATACATAAGCTGCAGGGGAGGGGTAAAGTGTTCATTCTTGAAGTGAACCCAGAGTCTGTCTATCATTGGCCTCTTTTGCAGGTGACGCCATTGCTGCACTTGTGGCAGCAAATCCCCCCCCCCCCCCGCCCCATATTCACAAATAAGCACCAAGCAAGGTAAGCAGGCCTACCAGGAAGGTCCAAGTACACTAAGAAAACCCAGCCTAAGGCCACATTACTGACCTTCCTTTAAGTTTCCACTCAAAAGCTGTTTGTGTCTAAAAACGAAAATGTAGAACACAGCTTGGCAGGCTGAATAAAATGGTCCATGGAGTGCAACATCGCAAAATGCCTTTGATCCTGAATCCTGATTATTAAGATACATGTGCAGCCAGTTAACCAAAAGATCCAGGCATGACTTTACAGTGCTGGAAAGAGAAAAGCTGGTGTTATTGCTTAGCATGATGAGGGCCTGGGTCCCATCCCCAGCACCAAAAATAAACCCACCAAAAGCCTTACCCATGGGCAGAGAAAAGCACAAAGAAAGGACAGATGGTAGAGTTACCTTCCAATGTTTTGGTTTTTTTTTTTGTGGGGGCTAGGGAGTTGTGCTTCTCCCGCAACTGTGTTTCTATGTAGCCCTGGCTGTCCTGAAACTTGGTCTAGACCAGACTGGCCTTGAACTTAGAGAGCTCACCTGCCTCTGCCTCAATGGTCCTAGGACTAAAGAATGCCTTCTAACTCTGTGAGGCAGCACTTACTTCTGCAGGGCAAGAGGCCTTCAAGATGTCCCAAGGAGCTACACCTGGGAGTCCTGGCACTCAGGAGACTGAAGAAGGGTTAGGAGCTGAGGCCAGCCTGGGTTCCACAGCAAGCCTTTTTGTCTTTTGTTATATTCCATTTTGAGTTATAAGACAAATACTTTCAGGGAGTTTCTCCAACTCAGCTGAGGCTTCCTAGCTCAGCTCCTAGCTAAACAACAATGTAGCTATCAATCAGGGCTTCTTACCATCTAGACTCAAAAACTGGAATCATAAGACTTTTAGTTGACTGGGGGATGACTGAACAGCACCTCTGTGCATATCTTGTGGAGTCCCTGAAGAACCAGCTTCCTAGAGATGCTCTACATCTCAATGCTGGGAGTTGAACCCAGGGCTTTGCATGTGCTAAACATGCTTTACTACTGAGCTCCAAACCATCCTTAATTATCTTAAAAAGGGTTTCCTTCAGATCAAACAGACACAATTGATTTGGAAGCAAATGAAAAACAACAAACCTACAAAAAGAATCAAAACAATATACAACACTTTTTACCCATGAAGAGAGAGACAGGCTTTCAGGTTCAACACACAAACAGATGCCTCATGTACCTTCTATGACGCAAAATAGAGACCTCTCCTTCTCATCTGGCTTCTTAAAATAAAATTGCCTTGCATTGTAGTGAACAGATTTTCCTCCTTGCTTTACCAAGACAGATGGAAAATAAAAGACCTATTTCCTTGTCTTGAGACAATACTATAATCTTCCTAAAGGAAAACATTAAAAAATCATTTGGAAATTTAGCTTACTTACATAAGAGGAATAAATTTAGCTCTTGCCAAAAGGCTTCCGATGTAATTTGCAGCAGCTTGCCTGATGATGGCAGGGTTATTTGGATCTTGCAACTTTTTCCATAGATGTTCCAAAAATGCTTCTGCAAATCCCTGTAACAAGAGAGGTTGCTGGTTTGGTATTTCTAATGCTGAAAATATTCTGGCTCTCAGCACCCTGGAGACATTAGATAATGCAATTACACTGGTAAACAAGGAATAGAGGGGTCATAGTTCTTATTTAAAACAAAACCCAGCAGATCCAGCTCTCCTCCTCACTCATCCCTTTGTGTTAACTACTGATGCATAGAAACACTCTCTATCTGGGAACCTAGGGGCCAAACTGGGCTGGGACTCAGGTAGGCTATTTCCATCCTCCAGGCTCTTCTCCAGCCTGAGGCAACCCACAGCCATCCACTGAGGGCAACAAAAACCAAGGAGTGGGAACACTCACTCAACAAACACCAGAGCAGATAGCAACCAAGAGTCTCTGCAATCATCTCAAACACCAGATGCCTAAACACTAGTGCAAAACACAAATATTAACAGCCAAGACAATATGCCTCCTCACTAGAGCCCAGTAGCCCTCCTAGGGTGGGCTCTGAGAAATGCAACAAAGCTGAAGCACAAGACAAAGACTTGAAAAAAAAATATATTCAAAAACCTTAAAGATGATATAAATAAATCCCTTAATGAAGTCTGTGAAAATATAAACAGTGGAATGAAATAATGAAAATAGTTCAAGACATTAAAGTGTGGGGAGGGGAAGAAGCCAGGTAGCGTAGTGTATACCTCTAATTACAGAAAAACAAATCTTGGGCTGTATAACCAAGCAAGTAAGAGACTTGTATAATAGAAGCCTTAAACACTGAAAAAGATACCCAAAGATAGATCTCCCATGCTCATAGGTCAGTAGAATTACTATAGTGAAAATGGCCATCCTACAAAAAGCAGTATACAGATTAAACACAATCCTCAACAAAATTCCACCATAATTCTTCACAGAACTTGAAATGACAATTTTATATGGAAACAGAAAAAAAAAAAAAGAAAAAGAATTGTTGTGGGATATTTGTACACTGTATGAAGGTATATTGCTGTAATTGGTGTTATAAAAAGCTGAATAGCCAATAGCTAGGTAGGAGGTATAGGTAGGATTTCCAGAGAAGCAAGGAAGAGAAGGAATCTAGGCACACAGGAGACACCAGGAGACACAGAAGAAGCAGAATGAGCAGTACATGACAGAATGTAGATTAACAGAAATGGGTCAATTTGAGTTATAAGAGCTAGTTAAAAACCAAGCTTAACTAAGGCCAAGCTTTCACAAATAATAAAAGTCTCCATGTCATTATTTGAAAGCTGGCAGTACAGAGAAAAACTCATTATACAAAATAGCTAAAAATAATCTTGAATAACAAAAGAACTGGAAATATCACCATCCCCAATCTCAAATGATTCTATATACCTACAGTAATAAAAACTGCATGGTATTAGCATACGAACAGAAATGTTTATCACTGGACTAAAACTGAAAACCCAGACATCTATAAACACTTAATTTTAAACAATAAAATTATAGTTATATACATTGTAAAAAAGATAGCATATTCAACAAACTCTGCTAGTCAAGTCAGACTGGATGGTTACATGTAAAAGAATGCAAACAAGCTCAACTGTAGTAGGACAGGCCCATAGGGTCAAGGAAATTAACTCAAACCAGTTGCCAAGGCATGCACATACGTACATCCTTATGAGCCAACCTGGAGTCTGCCTGAGGGCTTTAGCAACGGGTGATCTCAGAGGTCCTGATCGTGCCCAACCAATAAGACGGTTGACGGCACAGCATCATTGGGTCAGGACACAGGCTGGGTGCTGGGAGGAGGGTATATAAGGCTCTCTCCATTGTTGAATAAAAGTCCTTTGCTTTTCAACTGACTTCTGAGGCTTCTCACCCCTCCCGAGAGGGAACCATTAGGACCTGGCAACACTCAAGTACAAATGAACCAAGGAACTTAACATAAGGGCAGACACCCTGAACCTGATAGAAGAGAAAGTGAACAATAGTCTTGAACTCATTGGCACAGGAAAAGACTTTCTGAACAGGACATTGATAGAAAAGTCACTAAGAACAATACTAATAGACATCATGAAAGCAAGAAAAATCTTTAATTGCAGAACTAGGGAGGCAGAAGCAGGCAGATCTCTGAGTTTATGGCCAGCCTGGCACATAGAGAAAATTCCAGGACAGTCAGGACTATACAGAAAAACCCTGTCTTGGGAGTAAAAAAACAGAAATTGAAAAGCTTCTGTACAGCAAAAGACACCATCATTTGGACAAAGCAGCAGGCTACAGAATGGAAAAGAATCTTTACCAACTATACATCTGATAAAAGGTTAATATCTAAAATATATTAAAAACTTAAAAAAGAAACCCAAAACCTTAACATCAGAAAAGCAACCCAATTTAAAAATGAGGTGCAGAGGGTAGAGGGCGGGGCCTGGCCAGCGGGGTTCATGGTGGGAGGCTGCTTGGCAGTCAGTGCAGTGCTGTCTTGGAATCCCATGGCTGTCCTTACTGGGCTCTGGAGTCCCTTTGCCCATGGCAGCAGAGTATTTGGCCAGCACTGCTTCAGCACCTCTGGGAACCTCAGTGCAATCTAGATGATGACTAGGGTACATGTAGTAGACAACAGTGCTCTGGGGAACACCCCATACCATCGGCCACCTTGATGCATTCACATCTATAATGAGCAAAGTGGACGACCAGATTCTGCTGGCCATCAAGGGGACCGAGGAAGAAAGCACTCATTGTGGGACATCCCATGCCCGGATGACCCCACGGTTTGACTCCAACAATGTGATCTTCATTGAGGACAATGAGAACCCTATAGAGACTCAAATTAAAATATCTATCCCAAATAGCCTTCTCAAGAGGGAAGGTGAATATTCCAAGGTGTCAGCCATAGCTCAGAATTTTGTGTGCTACCCTTCACCGGTGACAGTGTCTGGACAAAATAAATGTTTTAATGTGCGCCTTAAAATAAATAAATGAATGAATGAATGAATGAATTAATGAAAATAAATAGATAACTGAATAAATAAATGAATGAAGTATGCAACTAAATATATTTCTCAAAAGATGAAACACAAATGTCTGAGAAACAAAGAAATGCTCAACATCCTTAGTTATCAAAGAAATGAATACCAAAACTACTGTAAGATGTCATCCTATACCAGAAGGAGGGAGGAAAGAAATCTTTCAATTTGTAGGTAAATGGATGGAGCTAGAAAAAAATCATCCTGAGTGCTATAACCCAGACCCCAGAAGACAGTATATGTAAATGTTAGCGTTTAAGCCTGAGAGGCACTATGATTGGTATGGCCATAGAGATTAGGTATATAGAGAGGAAGGAACTGGGAGGTACAGGAGGTTCCCCAGGAAGGGGAAATAGAATACAGAGAGAGAAAGGAGGAGACAGGAGTGGGAGGGTCACCTAGAGAGAGAAGAGGGAAGGAAAGAAGGGACAGCAGACACTATGGACCATCTGAGAGGTCGTGAGGACCTACCAAAGTAGAAGATAGAAAATATATACATATTTTTTAAAGAAATCAATTTAAAGACTCAAATAACAAGGCGGACAAACCACAATTATACAGCTGTCGCCATAAGTGAAACCTCCCCCGGGGCCAGGAACAGATCACAACTAATTCAGTTGTTGGCCACAGGGGCCCCATAGAAACTCCCACATAATTCCAACTATGAATAATAATATCATTAATAAAAGCCAAGGTTAATAAGTTGCTCTCCACAAACTGATGGTAAGGTCAAAAGACATAGAAGCTGGTCATATGCTTCAGCAGGAAAAGGTGCCTGCCACCAAGCTTGATGACCTGATACAATTCATACAATGGAGAGAAAAGGCACTCACAAAAGCTGTCCTCTTACCTCTACATATGGCAAGGCGCATGCATGCTCACGTACATACATACACCAACACCAAAAACCAGAAAAGACAGACACACATCTAAATAAGTAAGTCAAATGTAATTTTAAAAATTAAAGCAGGGCTGACTAAGATCACTCAGCAGCTAAGATCACTTGTTGATCTTCTAGAGGACCTACAAGCTTCTCAGCACCCACATGGCCACCCAATCATCTGTACCTCCAGCCCCAGGAGATTCAACACCCTCTTCTGGCCTCTGAGGGCACCAGGCTAGCAAGCAGTAAACTGAAAGGCATGCAGGCAAAATACCCAGACACACAAAACAATTAAATGTGGAATGTAGATAAGAGGCAAAGCTTTGTAACCTGTCCACTATAAAAGCTCTTGGATCTCTGAGAGTTCAAGGCCACCTGGCCTACACACCAAGTTCCAGGCTGGTTACAGAGAGATATGCAGTGAGAAGCTACCTCAAAAAGAAAAGGTTCAAGTGATTTGGATGCTGAATCAAACCTGAAGGCTGAAACTCATCCATACTCCCTGGAACTCCCCATGGGTTCTTACTGTGAATACAAAGTATCCTGCTTGTTCTAATGCTCAAATCTCAGCCATGCACAGATGCAAGATTACATACAGGAAAAATGGCCAACAGGCAAAAGGCACACCCCACACACAAACACATCAGCTCTCTAACAACTGTTTCTAAAGAATACTCAGGTTTTATTAAGACTGAGTTTAGTTTTCTTAACTATTTCTCTGAATAGTTGTAGGCTGCTACAAACAGTTGCCAAAATGGGAACTGGAGATTTTGATTTTCAATGGGAAGTTTAGTTAAGGAACCAAAAGACGGCTCTTAGACCTATGTAGCAGAGAACAAACTCCCACAGGTGGTCCTCTGACCTCTGTGAACACTGTCCAAGTACACACATGCACACAAAATCTCAATCTGTGTGTGTGTGTGTGTGTGTGTATGTGTAAATAAGGGCTAGAGAAATAGCTTAGCATCTAAGAGAGCTTGCTGCTCTTTTAGAGAACATGAGCTTGATTCCTAGTATTTATTCACCATAGGTGGTTCACAATACTGTGAGAGAATAGAAATAAAACAAATACCCCAGGCTGGGTATAATGGTGTATGTCTATAATCCCAGCTCTTGGGAGGCAGACATAGGCAGATCTCAAGTTAAATACTAACATGATCTACATAGCTAGTTCCAGGACAGCCAGGACCACACAGAGGCTCTGTACAGAGACAAAAGCAAACAAACAAAACTTTACAAATCTTTCTGGGGTTTGGGGGTCAGGGATAGCACAATTGGTAGGGTACTTGTTTGCTTCCATTGCAAGAGCTGTATTTGAGCCCCAGCATCACCAAAAGAAATGGAAAGGGCACCATCTAGTGACCAAAGGCAGGACAATAACTTCAATATATCTGTTCAGTAGCTCATGCAGTTTTTAAGGGGAAAAAATTGTGCAATAAAGAAATAAATATAGGCTAAAGAAATGGACTCAGGATTAGGAGCTCATATTGTTCCACAAAGAACCAAAATTCAGCTCCAGGGAATATGAGACTTTTATTTTTCTTTAGTTTTCTAAGACAGGGTTTCTTTGTGTAGATCAGTCTGGCCTCAAACTCAGTGATCCACATAGGTGTGAGTGAGGCACTACTGCCTGGCCTGGGGCCCTCTTCTAAATGTATGCATGGGCAGACATGCATGGGTACTCTCAATTTTAAGTTTTTAGCTGTGCATGGTGGCATATGTCTCTTATCCCAGTACTCAGGAAACAGATCTCTGAGCTCCAGGCTAGTCAGTTAAGGTCCTATAAATCAATCACCATCAATCACTCCTGCACTCAATCAGTCAGTATGGCAATGTCATTTTACTTACCAATTTGAAGCTACAAAGGAAAAACATGAAGAACTGTACATGGCAGGAGGCATGTGTGGGCAACAGGAGTTTGTCAAAGATGGATATCAGATCGCGGTATAAATCCTTTGTTTTGTTGTTATCAATGTTACCTACACAGAAAATTCCAACTTTAGTTTCATCAATATGCATTTTTAAAAGAACATAATACCACTACGAATCAGCATTTGGACCAGGCCTGAAGATTCATGAGGCTCCAACACAAAAGGCGAAGGGGGAGAGAAAAGCAAAACCAAACAAAAGTAAAATCCCAGAATTACCAGTAAGCTATGGCTACAACAGAATTTAAAAGGCTGACTTTGCTTTCTCTGTGTGTACCTATGGAGAAAGGTTCTAGACTCACTTAGGCTAGCTGAACTTCCGCAGCAAACAGCAGGCAGCTTTCCACTGAGTCATCTCAATGGCTCCTGACTTTGCTTTATTCAGTGTAATCCCATAGTGACAAAGAAGCAGACCTCCCATGATATACTGCTGTGAAGCTACAAAAAGGACCTTTCCTTTTTGTTTTTCAAGACAGGATCTCATATAGCCCAAGCTGGACTGCAATTCACTATGTAGCAAAGGCTGATCCTGAACTCATGTTCTTCCTGCCTCTCCCTCTCAGGTTCTGGGATTACAGACATGTACCACAATGCCAAGATTCCAAATCAATGCTGAATAAACCCACTGCTTTTGTTTGTGGACTTCTATGTATATCCCTAACTATGCTGAGACTTGCATTACAGACCAGGATGGTCTCTAACTCAGAGATCCACCTGCCTCTACCTACCAAGTGCTGGAATCAAAGGCATGTGCCACTATGCCCAGATAATAAACTCATTCTTAAATCACAGCAAAATGAATGTACGTGCAGTCTCCAGGCTGTTTCCTGATTAGTCCCAACACTGGGCATAATAAAGACAAGCAAAGGTCTCTCAAGAGACTACAGAATACAGGCAACGGAGGTCCTGAGATGGTCAACACACCATTATTAAATTTCTTGAGCATCTCAAACACAACTGATCTCTTCTAAAGTTGGCCAAACTCCATCTATTACTCTTTATTACCCAACAGTGAAAACATCATGGTCTCTGAAGCTAAATACTGTAATCTTAAATCCCACTCCCCTCATTTTCTAACTGCATGACACTGCCAAGGAAGTTAATCAGTCTGACCTTTTCTTATCTCAGTCTCAAGATATTGACCAACTAACTATCTAGGTTACTCTGGTTGTTACCATCCACACGGCAGACATCCTCAATGTAGGACAGAAGCAAGGAAAGCAGGATGTCCAGGCGCTCAGCGATGGGGTGAGCCATCTGGCTAGACCAATCCAGGTCAGCTTTCTTTTCAGGTTCAGTGTCCTCATCTTCATCCTTTGAGGAAGTGAAAAGTGATATTATGAAAGTCACTGAAAGTCATTATTGTTTGGGGACTGGCATAGGGCATTATTTCTGCTCAAAGAAATATCTCTGTCCTAGAGATATGGTTCAAAGTCACTTCTTAAATTTTAAACACCAGTCTGACTCTTTGGGGGCTTGGAGGATGAGGTGGGTGGTACCCTCACACATACTAAGTGTGTGTGCTAGCACTAAGCTGTATCCCAAGCCCCAACTTTCAGAAGAACCAAACACAGCTGGCTACGCCAGCAGAGCATTCCCATCCCTGATCTTGGTGACTTCTGTAGCTGCATTGCTGGGGCTGAGTCACCAGCTGCTGTGTTATCTGCCAAGAATTCATAGCTTCTCCAGTCACAAACTCAGAACCAATGCCAAAGAGTCAAAAGAGGCATAGAGCCAGCAGGATTCTCAGTGAGTAAAGGTGTTTGCAGCCAGTCTTAGAAGGAAATCTGACCCCTAGAATCTACATGATAGAAGAGAACAGACTGGGGCTGGAGAGATGGCTCAGAGGTTAAGAGCACTGACTGTTCTTCCAGAGGTCCTGAGTTCAATTCCCAGCAAAACCACATGGTGGCTCACAACCATCTATGATGAGGTCTGGTGCCCTCTTCTGTAAAACTGTATGCATAATAAATAAATAAATCAAAAAAAAAAAAATTAAAAAAAAAAAAAAAGAACAGACCACAAAAAGTTGTCCTCTGGCCACATGTCACCAAGGCATACACATGCTACTTCCTGCCACACTCCAGAAAACAGGCCCTCACTTAGCTTCACCCCAACTTCCTTGTTCTCTGATGCCTAGCCTCAAGAGCACCTTGACTCAGCTCAAATTCTGAACAGCGCCACATCACACATCCCAGTTAGACAGTGACTACTTTACAGTATCTAACTGGCAAAACACTTAAACCACAAGACACTTTCTGCTTGCTGTTTCTGTACAGATGAACAAGACTTACAGAAATAATGAAAAATATTTTAGGAATGAAGCTGAAACAAATTTTCATAATACAAAACTTAAAAGTCTTGGATATAAACCATTTATTTATAGGCAGCAAATAATGTGTCAGTGATGTGAAAGTATCTTACATCTGTATCCCATAACATACTTATTAAAGGAGGTATTCTCAAGTTTGATAAACTATTTCATTTATTTATGTTTTACCTTGAGTATGTGAGGGGACACACGTGTGCACGTGCATGTGGAAGTTACAGGCTGCTTGATTTATTCTTCCTCAGGAATGCTGCCCCTCTCCAAGACAGGATCTCTCACTAACCTAAAGCTCTCCAATTACCCTAGACTATCCAAGTACCCTCCAGGTGTCCTCCTGTCTATGTCTCACTAGTACATATCACCACACCCAACACTTTTCTTTGGGCTTTTAGGGGTCAAACTTGTACAAGGAAAGCACTTTGCTAACACAGCTATCCTTCCGGCCCCTCCACCGGTCTATTTTAACAGAAAGCCTTGGGAAAGGCTTTAGGCCTATTAAAGGCTGTAAACCATTAACTGTGCCTTTCTGCACTCTGAAGTGACGAACTTCCAATGTATGTTTCTGTTAATAAAAATGCTAACCATAAGGACAAAAATCAAAATATATCATAAAAATAAAGTTTAACCATAAACATCAAAACAAAAGAGGTGCTAACCATATTAAACAATCCTTCTGTGGTCTCTGTCCCACAAGACTGAGTTGCTGCCTCTTCAGCATCTTCAATATCCTGCCGGGATACACTCACCTGTATCACCAAAAACACAAAGAAAGCAATTAAAAATACAGCAATTTGCAGCTGAAAATTAATCTGCTATATATACTATTGTTGAGAATGTCTTTAACTAGGCAAAGATGTGTTAAATTTGTTTAAAGATGGAGAAATGAAGTGAGGGGGATACATAAAATAAAATCTTAAAAAATTAAAATATTTTTCCAAACCAAGAGTTCTATCTTGCCAGGTATGGTACCTTTAATCTCAACACTCAGGAGACAGAGGGTGGGGGATCTCTGAGATTAAGGCCAGCCTGGTCTACATATAAAACTCAAGAACAACTAGACAAAGAAAGAACCTGTCTCTAAGAACCACAACAGCACGGTGCTGGAGAGATGGCTCAGAGGTTAAAAGCACTGACTGTTCTTCCAGAGGTCCTGAGTTTGATTCTCAGCA
The DNA here is from genome assembly GCA_004025045.1 of Sigmodon hispidus. Classification (NCBI taxonomy): domain Eukaryota; kingdom Metazoa; phylum Chordata; class Mammalia; order Rodentia; family Cricetidae; genus Sigmodon; species Sigmodon hispidus. The sequence goes on along the minus strand of PVIH01011113.1, from coordinate 38,663 downwards.
AACCATCTGTGACGACAGCTGGTATCCTCTTCTGTTACACATACATAATAAATAAATCTTAAAAAAAAAAAAAAAAAAAAGAACCACAACAGTAAAAGAAAATGAGTTGTGTCTCCTCAGGCCACAGCCCTATTCAAGTAACCCCAATTGTGAGCCATGCCTACACCAACACAAGCTTGGCAGTTAAAAACACTGGCTGCTTTTGCAGAGGACCCGTTTGAATCCCAGTAGCCACATGGTTACTTACAACCATCTCTAACTCCAGTAACAGGAGCACTGATGCCTCTTCTAATTTCCTCAGGCACTAGGTGTGCGTGCACGAACACACATGTATACACACACACACACACATACACACAGAGGCGTGCTTACATGTATGTGACCTCACATTTGTAGACATGTTTGTGAGGGCATTTTCCTTCCATTGCCTCCAACCTTATTCACCAAGGCCGTGTCTCTGGGAACCTAGACATTGCAGATAAGGGTAGTCTAGCTAACCAGCTGGCTTGAAAGGCCCTAACTGCTTTCTAAGCACCTGTGCAATAGGCAGGCCACCACACCTCTGTAAGTTTTCATGGGCACTTCACTAGATGAGCTATCTGCACAGCCTAAGCCCATGGACTTTTGCTTTGCTCATCCCTGATGGTACTGACCATTCTTTCTCCTTCCAGATCTTCCCAATGCCCACAGATTAAATTTCCTCCCTCTTCTGACCACTGTCCTGACTGCATTGTTCCACAAGTCTGTCCTTAGTTCCCTGCTACAACTAGCGAGTAAGTACTCTCTAACTAGCCCCTACCTTCAACTAAACCTGTCCAAACTAGAATATGGATCTACAACCTCATTTTTCTGTCTCTTTGAACAACAACAACAACAAAAAGGTGCTTGACCTGTTTATCTTTGTATTATGCATAAGTAAGAATTTTCAGATACAAATGAATTCAGAACCTCATTTTAACATTCAACCTAGGCCTTCTTCATACCCCATACTAAACTGTCCCATATGGCAGTCTAGCTCACAACACTTCCTACATGCACCTGTGCCTTTGTTTGACGGTGTATGCTTGTCCCTAACCATAAGACTGAACTGTTTACAACTGCTAGAAAACAGATGAAGTTCAGGATGAAGCAAATAACTGTACTGTTTTCCACTGTTGTTATTTGTCTTGAGTTTGGGTTTCTGTAGCTGTGAGGAGACACCATGACCACAGCAACTCTTATAAAAAAAACATTTGGGGCTGGAGAGATGGCTCAGCGGTTAAGAGCACCGTCTGCTCTTCCAGAGGACCCGGGTTCGATTCCCAGCACCCACATGGCAGCTAACAACTGTCTGTAGTTCCAGTTCCAGGCAAACACCAAGGCAAATAAATAAATAACGAATAAATAAAGTTTTTTAAAAAAAAAAAAAAAAAAACATTTAATCAGCGGTTGAATCAATTATCATCATGGTGGGGAACATGGCAGTGTTGGAGGCAGAGGTGGTACTGGAGCTGAAACTGCTACATCTTTCAGGCAACAGGAAATCAACTGACACACTGAGTGGTATCCTGGGTATATGTGTTTCTGTGAATTTATGGGATTAAAAGGTGTAGGCCACCACTCCTGTCTTTCCCCATGCAGGGATTAAAGGTGTGTGCCATCACTGTCTGGCTGTTTGGCCTGGTAATCAGAAGTTCTCTGGGTTTCCATGCTGGGATTAAAAGTGTGAGCTACCAATGCTCTGTTATCCCTTGAATTCACTGAGATCTAGAATCTATCTCCCAAGTAATGAGAGTGTGGGCTACCTCTGCCTAGTTTGACTGTGGGTTGATCTCTTGATATTCCAGGTTTTATTAAATATATACCATATCAACACATACATGAAACCTCAAAGTCTCTTCCTCCAACAAGATCATAATCACTATAACAAAGCCATGCCTCCTAATAGTGCCACTCCCTATGAGATTATGAGATTTGGAGGAACAATTACATTCAAACCACCACACACACTATTGTGACACATAAAACATATGTAGGCATAAAATTCCATAAATGAAAGAAAACAGAAAAACTACAGGTGATCCGATACTTACATCTAACTTGAGTAACTTTTCAATAATAAGCTCCAGAATTTCACGCCTCAAAGTTGGAAAATACACACTTATCCTTAGTAAGTTATGAACATAACATTCCTAAAACACAAGACATGAAAGGATGAACAATTCAGCATACTATTTTGGGACATTAAAAAAAAAAAAAAAAACAACACCAGTTACATAACTTTTACTTTAAAGACATGAATAGAAAAGGGACCATCAGTTCAGAAACTGCACTGTTCAAATCTACGTATGTTAAGGATAATTAATCCAATCACCCTTAGTAAAGTTTCTACCTAGTAATACACTATTACTTTCTGGTAACATTCTTTCATCTTTTTTCTTTCTAATGTATTCATTTGTGGTACCATGCAAACACTCTGCCTCCTCCTCAAGTGTGTAAGCATGCAACACGAAAGGTATTTCTGAAATTGATTCTGACCATGACCTACACAGTAATAAAATGGTACTAAGAATTCTAAGGAGTTACTACTAGCTAAAAATGAAACTCAACCTATAATCCCAGCAAGCAAGAGACTATGAGGCCAGCCTTGGCCACAGATTAGGACCCTGTTTCAGAAAACAATGATAAAAAGAAAAGAATGTGCAAAATGTTCTTAGTATTCTTTCTCTTTTGTTTGTTTGTTTGTGAGACAGGGTCTGACACTGCAGCTCAGGCTCACCTCAATCTTGCCAGAGTCCTCTTGCTTACAAGTGTCAGGACCACTCAGGAGCACAAGCCTACACCGTAACCCTCCATGAAACGGGAGTCTTGAGTTTAAAACTCTAGAAAGGTATTGTAAAAATAATAAAAACATCATCTAAAATAAAGTCACAAAACAATCTTTCCGTGAAAGATTTCTTACCAACGTTCTCTCTGATTTTTTCACAAATGGAAATTTGTCTACCAATATTGGCATTAGAAACCATGGTGTCCTATTAAAAAAAAAGAAAGAAAAAGCAACCCATGTTAACTGGATTTTCTAAGAAGATAGCAGTTGTATCCTAAGAACAATAAGAACATAAGAGGCCAAAAAGGAACCCTACCTCAAGGAACTAAAGGCTCAAATCAGGGGAGTTTCAGAAAAAAAAATCTAAAATAACTTACATAAAAACATACTTTGTTAACTTAGTAACAACATGTCACAAGACAGGATTTTCTTCTACAAAAGATTAACAGACTTCAGTTTAAGAATATGTTTCAGTATATATTATTTAAAGAGGCAAAGTATCATTAACTAGGTATCTTTTTGATTAAGGCAGGGTCTCATGTAGCCCAAGACAGCATCAAACTGTGTGGAGTCAAGGAAGACCCCGAATGTTCTCCCTTCTCAACTGTTGAGGTTACCATATACAATAATCCATCCCCAACTTCCCATTTTTAGTTAACAAAAGTAACACTAATATTCTATACTGCCAAAGAAACCCACAGCCTGCCATACTTTTTGATAACTACATTTTATCCACATAGCATATATCCATATGTACAATCAGGTTTTCAGTGAAAGCATCTGGATATCTTATCTGTTGAAGACAAAAGCAAAATCTCAACTTCTATACAAGAGAGGTAGAAGCATTCTGTGAGGATTAAATAGTTAAACAGGTGTGAGATAACTCAGAGGGAGAGGCATGCCCTAGGGCCTGGCATCTGAGTTTGAGCTCCAGCTATAAGGTAAGGTGGCAGAATAAAAACTACTGATAGGGGTCCTCTTACCAGCTGTGCCCACACCCACACACAAATTTTTAAATAAGCTAATAAAATAATATAAAATAACAAACATAATGAATGGAAAACAAAAACAGAATTTTCAACATGTGTTACAAATACAATTGAAAAACAGCAATATAACCCAGTTTTTAAGGCTACTAACTTCTGTAATTCTCATCTCTCCTTTCCAGAGCTGTGTACACACATTATAGGCAGGTGACCCACCAGAACTAAAGCCCCAACCTGTAAGCTCAATACCATGATTCAAAGTCAACAAAGGAATACTCACGATGGCACATATCTTGTTATTATTTGCAAGGCTCTATGACATGTGTCAAAATTTCCAGGAAGATCTACAAAAAAAAAACTTGAAAGTATAAACATCAAAACCAAAAACTGCAAAGTCATAATCCTGAGGCTAAAAACACTTTCTAACCAAAACTCAGTAACTGATCAGAGAAATAAGAATTGCAAGATTTGCTGAAAGTTGGTGGTGCACACCTTTAATCCCAACACTTGGGAGGCAGAGGTAGGCAGACCTGTGAGTTGGGGCCAGCCTGATCTACAGAGTATGTTCCAGGACAGCCAAGGCTACACAAGGAAACCCTGCTTGTCTCTTCAATCAACAATGAGTGTCAAATGAATTATGCAACACCAACATAGATTCTTCTAAAAAGAGATAGAGTTTATAGGTGAACATAGCAATACATACATATAAGAGGTTGAAGCAGCAGGACTGCTATGAGCTGGAGGCCAGGAAAAGACTACAGAGACCCTACTTAAAAAGCAAAATAAGGGCTGGAGAGATGGCTCAGCAGTTAAGAGCACTGACTGTTCTTCCAGAGGATCTGAGTTCGGTTCCCAACATCCACAGGGCAGCTAACAACTGTCTGTAATTCCAAGATCTGACACTCTTACACAGTTATACATGCAGGAAAAAATACCAATTCACATAAAAATAAATATTTAAACAAAATAAATAAATAAATAAAATAAAATAACAGGGAGTGGGGGATTCATGGATTTAGCTTAGGTGGTAAAGTGTTTGCCTAGCATTTACAAAGCATTGAGTTCAATCTTCATAAAACACAGGGCAGTACAGTCTCATAACCCCAGCATGCAGAAAGTAGGGGCAAGAGGATAAGTTAAGGTCTTCTTCAGCTACATCAGTGCAAGGCCAGTTCAAGGATACATAAGGTCCTGTCTCCAATGGAGGGATACTATTTACTTTAGCATCACACTCAGGGTGGGTAACTGCACACTATGAACATGTCCAAAAGAGTTTATAAACCCAGGTGTGGTGATTCAAATAACATCTTTAATCTCAGCACTCAAAGGGCAGAGGCAGATGGATCTCTGAGTTCGAAGCCAGCCTAGTCTACATAGTGAGTTCCAGGACAACTGGGCTATAGAATAAGACTGTACATGTCTCAAAAAACAAAACAAAAAAATTCTATCAAAGACTATTATTTGTTGTTGTCTCATTATGAGAATAAGTGGTGAGATACCATTTAGGACACATTCTCAAAGATAAGGCAACAGCCACTGTTTTTTGGCTTTTTTTTATACTTACTCTCATCTTCATCATCCGAATCTGAAACATCTATGCCACCTTCCTTAACGATCACTCGGGCTTTAGAGAAGAAGAAAATTTGTTATTCTATTCTGTCACAGACAAAAACAAGAAACAGAAATTTTTAAGTGGGGTGGGGCCGGAAGGATGGCTTACTGGTTAAGAGCACTGGCTCTTCCAGAGGACCCAATTCCCAGCACCCACATGATGGCTCACAAAAGCCTTTGAACTCTAGTTCAAAAAGATCTGATACCCTCTTCCAGCCTCTTTGGGCACTGTACACGGGATACATATACATTTGTGCAGAAAAAACACACACCAAAAAAATGAAATTAAATAAGTCACATGGACATACATGTGCTTCCTGCCTGTGATACCCTGTGCCAGAGGGCTCGGCAAGCAAAGTAGCAGCATCAGAAGTGGCACCATAACCTTAGACCACAAACAGGAGGCAAACAAACTACTGTCTTTAGAATAAGAAAAGTAAGGGCAGAGAAAGCAAGTGAAAGGGAGGGGAAAGAAAAAAGAAAATTCATTTTTACAAACAAAGAGTAACTACTTACGTGGTACAAAATGAGAAGCAATCATGCTGAGACATGGTCTAAGGAAGACAGTCTGTGCTGACACAAGATTACCAAGAAAAGCCAAATACTCCTCCACCACTGTCTGACTTCTCTTCAACCAAGGCAATCTCTAGAGATGAAAGGGGAAGACGATGCAAAGGTGTAACAGAGATACACTGTTTCCAAAATACTAAACTATCTGCTAAGTCAGTGAAATAAAATGAACTTACCAATATAATGTTTATAAGTTGCTCAAAGTCTTTTGTCAAGTACATGACAGAGGAGCGAAATTCCAGCAGCCAGTTAATGATCTGGTCATCCTTAAGTTAAAACAAAGAAAAGTCATGAACTTGTCTAAGATACAGAAAAATAATGGGTTTACTTTCTACCAGTCATCTATCAATAACATGTTTAAACTTTGGAAAACAGATATGGTCCACTAAGATATGCCAGAGAGGCTGGCCATGGTGTGCACTCCCGTAATTTCAGCATTATGAGAAGCTGAGGCTTCAAGTTCAAGGCCTGAATTATATACTGAATTTGAGACCAATATGGCTTATATACATATTAAAATAAAGAGCTAAGTGTAGGTCAGTGACAATGTTCTTTCTTACCATGTCGGAAATTCTGGATTTGATGTCCAGCACTTCCTGCACAAGCTAGTTAACTTGACTCTAATCACCAGAAGCCACATAAATATGAAAGGCAAGAAAACCCTGACATCCAGGGACTGAAGAGCTGGCTCAGAGGACACAGGATCAATCCCCATCATCTATCATCTACACAGATGGTTCACAACCATCTGTAACACCAGTTCCAGGGGATCCTGTGGCTTCTCTTTTGCTGTGTTATGTTTTTCAAGTATAGGACTTCTCTATGTAGCCCTGCTCTCCTGGAACTCACTCTACAGACCAGGCTGGACTCAAACTCAGAGAGCTGTCTGCTTCTGCCTCCCAAGTCTGGGATTAACAGTGTGAGCCACTACTCCCTAGCTTCCTCTGGCTTCTTTAAACACTAGGCATGTACACTGTACATGGGGAAAACATCTATACACATAGTATTTTTTTTTTAAAGTCTGAGTCCACAGCGGTCCTTGACTTCCACACACATACTGATGCATGTATGCCCCTATGGAAAAATGGAAATTTAAGCTTTTTAATAAAAAAAGCAAATCAGTCACAAAGCACAGTGGTACCTGTCTGTAACACCAATATTCAGAAGTAGAAAGAGGAGAATCTCAAGTTTGAGACAAGACCATATAGCTTAGCTAAGATTATCTCAAAAAGGGGGGGGGCTGGTGTTGTGACAGAGCCCTTTCCCAGCAAGCTTACACCTTAGTTTTCAATCGGAGCTACAAGACCACAGTCAGGGACTGATCCTTCAGCAGTGAGCCCGATTAGGAACAGACTACAGGCAGCACTCTGAAAAAGCAGACACAAGGTAAGCTGCAGCTGCAGATCACATGAGTGTGATTTACCACTCACAGGCCCTGTGCTTAACCCCCAGCACCACACAGAAAACACAAACTATTACAATACAAAACAACTGAGGCTAGACAGACAGGTCAAGTTAAGAGCGTGTATTATTCTTGCAGAGAACCCAAGCTCAGCTTCCAGGCTCCCAGTGTCACACTATCAAAATGGCTCTCAACTGCCCCTAGTTCCGCCTCTAGAGGATCTGACATCCTGCCCACCTGTACTAAAGGTGTGTACTATTATATCAAGCTAAATGCATTTTTTTAAAGTTAAAACTAAAAAAGAACCTGCTGAGGACTGGGTACAAGCTCTGACTTCTAGCCTCAACACTTGGTAAGTAAGAGTGGGAAACTGTGCAACACAAAGAATTTGGCCCTTTGGACCCAAGAAAAAAGGTCATGGGAAGAAGGAAAGAAGATCAGGAAAAGTCTGAATACTTCAGATGCTCTTACAGAGAGAAAGCCATTTTCAGAAAACTAAAAGTGAATCAATATCCCTCCAAGCATATATAGTGAACAAGCCAAAAGATAACTCTGGGAAACAAAGAAGGGTCAGGTGAGGCACAGAGGCCGTGTATGCCAGGTATATAATTAGAAAGATTGGCTGAAGTCTGGGAAATGGACCCAATAAAGGCAATACCTGTGTACTTGGAGAACCAGAGAAGGCTCAATGCAGCCAACATTTCACCAGGATCTGAGACTGAGCAGTTTGAAGATTACAGTAGTAGCAACAAACAGATATGCCATTCATGTATAGCAGTCAATGTTCTAAGATTTTATCATATGTTAATTCATTTATCCCTTACAACCACCCACAGAATAGGTACTATACTGTTCTCAATTCTACAGATGAGGATACTAAAGCACAGTGCAAGAACTAATGACTCTTGGGAAGGAAGAAATGTTGTCAGAGCCAATGTTCAAATAGTGTTCAGGAAGAAAGAAAAGACACTCAAAGACACAGAGTGTATCTTAAGATTAAACAGTAACAACTGTTACCAACTGTAGTAAAAGTTAAGCTCTATTCTTCTTAGGCATGAAGGTTTTAAGTAAGGGATGATGTGTCCTGTGGAGAGATGAGTCAGGCTCCACTGTTCAGAGAAGACAGAGCATGGCAGGGTCTAAAGAATAGTCACTAGAAGAATCCAGGCTTGAGAACACCAACAAAATCACACTAGAAAGGTTGGGTTTTTGTTTCTGGTTTTTTTTTTTGGGTGTGTGTGTGTGTGTGTACATGTGTTTGTCTTTCCCCTACCATGGATGAATAAAAAGATATAGAAGGAAAGTCTAGAAAGATTACAAGGTCCCTAACTCAAGAACTGGGTAAGCAATAAACCAGTTTATCATACAAAAGACTACAGAGAAGTGGCCTTCGGTAAGAGATAAGTCTGACACGCAACATACTAGAGCACATTAACAACTCATAGACACAATAAATACATAGTTAGGAAGCAAGTCTGGAGCCCACAGGACCAACAGGCCACAGGTAGACTGCAAAGCCAATAGCAATCACACACAAACACTCTATTGAATAAAAGAACCAGATTTAAAAAAAAAAAATATTCAGAGCTTTAAAAACATTTTTTTAACTAGGGCTGGAGAGGCAGCTCAGTGGTTTAAGAGTACTTCTTGCTTTTCCAAAGGGCCTGAATTCAGTTCCCAGGACCCGCAGAGATGCTCACAACTTCCAGATTTCACCAGCACCAGGCATGCACACACACAGTAACAGATATGCAGGCAAAATACTCATACACATAAACAAAACAAACCTTTAAAAAACCTACTCAATACCAAAGTTCAGGACACAGCAAAATATCAGGCAGTGAGTGGCAGCCCATGCCTATAATCCCAGTTAGTTACTCAGGAGGCAGAGGCAGAAGAATCTCTGAGGTCCAGGCCAGCTTATAGAGCAAGTTCCAGGACAGCCAGGACTACCCAGAGAAACCCTGCCTCCAAATAAAAATAAATACATAAATAAACAAAGCTATCAAAAGATAATATATAAAACAAAGAACCTACCAATAAAGTGAGTAGATAAGTAATGAACAAACAGATCACAGAAAATTAAGGCAATTTTAAGTGGGTGGTCAGCAGTGTCAATTGCTGAATTAGTAAAAGGTTATCAAATGCCATTGAAATGAGCATGTGAGAAGTAACTGAGAAAGCCAGGCATGGGGGCATACACCTTTAATCCAAGCATTCAGTGTGCAGAGGCAGAAGGATAGCTCTCATTTGAGGCCATCCTGGTCTACATAGTGAGTTTCAGAACAACCAGGGATACTTAGAAAGACCCTGTCTCTCAAGAAACAAACAAACAAAAATTACTTGGGGTAAAAACATGATCACTGGTAACTGGTAATAAGTGGACTTGAACATAAATATGACAGGAAAAGTAAGAGTGTGCAGACTGTGGAGAGGAACAACCCCAGCCAATGAAAAGTCCTGATTTCAGCTTGGAGGCTGCCCTAAGACATCCTGGATATCAACTCATTGAGTCTTCTTGGTTCTGCCCTCATTCTTCCTTTTTTAAAAAACTTATTAATTTTTATTTTATGGTTATGAGTGTTTTGCCCAAATGTATGTATATATACCTTATTATATACAAAATAGACTACAGAGTCCTAAAGAGAGTGTCATATTCCCTGAAATAGTTACAGATAGTTGTTAGCTGCCATGTAGGTGCTGGGAACAGAACCTGAGTCCTCTGAAAGAACCATGTGCTCTTAACCACTAGCTATCTCTCTAGCCCACCCATTTTAGTCACCTAGTATGGGGAGAGAGCAGGGAATCCAACCCTAGATGCCAAGAGTATCCCTTCCTCCCATGTTCTGGCAATGGACAGTGTTTCCAGCCATTGTTAAATGTCTGTTATCAAGGAAGACTGCTCCTGGCTGAGAAACACTAATTAAGTATGATGGGATCACAGAAAACAAGTTTCTTCCGGAGGATAGGCCAGGACATTCAATGCAAATATGACAGCCTAGCCAATCCTAGAGACCTACATGATATAAAGACAAAGCCAACTCCCACAAATTGTCCTCTGGCCTTCACACTTGCTGCAGCATGCACAGGCATGCAAAAAATGTGCAAAATACACAATTAAAAGTGATAAATAAAATTTAAAAAAATTTTAATTACCTTTATATCAGGGTCTGAGAGCTGATTCTTCAACAACTCTAAGTCATTTGTTTCACCCTGAACAAAAAGAAGAAATTAAAGTACAATTGCTATGGTTCCCTTTAAACATCAACAGAATTTTTATTATGCCTTGATATCTCATGGAATTGCAAAATGACCTCTGGAACTTCTACACATCACTCACAACAATAAAGTAAATACTATACAACTCCTAAGTATTCTTTTTTTTTTTTTTTTTTTAATGTGAATTGGTGTTTTTCCTGCATGTATAACTGTGTAAGGGTGTCAGATCTTGGAATTACAGACAGTTGTTAGCTGCCATGTGGAAGCTGGGAATCAAATTCAGGTCCTCCGGAAGAACAGTCAGTGCTCGTAACCGCTGAGCCATCTCTCCAGCTTGTAAGTATTCTTATTTAAGGCAGTCCTGGTCATTTTATGTGCCCATAGCCCACAAGTCTAAAGTCACCTATCTGGGCAATCTCATCTCAAATATAAAAAGTAAAAAACACAAGGGCTACAGCTATAGGGCAGCGGGGAGGGTTTATTCTAGATTCAGTCTCTAATACTGCAAAGAAAAGAACCCAAAGCAACAAAAAACTTGCTGAAGTAGAAGTCTAGGACAAGAGAATAGTTAAGGGCTACATCAGGGTGTGGACCCTTGAATCCAATAGCAAATACTAATGAGAATTCTCAAAGTATGAGATTAAAAAAAAAAAAACATTGTGATGATGTGTCAGCAAAAATTAAAACAGCCATCTATAAGTAGAAATTATAAGACACAATCATTTGCATTTTATTTTAAGTGATGAGATCTAGAGGAACCACTTATCCAACACAAAACCAAAGATCTCTAGTTTATTCATCTAAAATAAAGCTTAGATAACTCCTTAAGAGATAAAATGATCTACTGGTGCCAGGCATAGAGGTGCACAGTAAGAAGGCAAAGGAAGAGGCAAGTGGATCTCTGTGAGTTCAAGAACAGCTGAGTGCACAAAGCAGAGCTATACAGTAACACCCTGTCTCAAAGAGATAAAACAATTATTTAATGGGATTATCTAATTCTAGGCTTGAGGCAAGAAGACTCGAGTTAGACATTAGCCAGGGCTACACAATAAGACTGTCTCAAAATATAAATAAACAGGGGCTAGAGAGATGGCTCAGCAGTTAAGAGCACTGGCTGCTCTTCCAGAGGACTCAGGTTCAATTCTCAGCACCCACATGGCAGCTAACAACCGTCTGTATATAACTCCTGTTCCAGGGCATCTGAAACCCCACACAGCTACACATGCAAGCAAAACATCATTGTAATAAAATACAAATAAATTATTTTTTTAAAAAATTGTTCTTTTGGGGCTAGTATGTTTACTGTGTGTGATTTGGGGGGCAGTCAGGAGGAACCCAGGGACTTCATAATCTGCTCTTCAATATAGCACCTATTGTAGTCGAACTAACTAAAGTCAAACCCCACATAGTATCAATTCATACCTTTTTGTATTTCAGTAAGACTTCTGTCACAGTTCCACCAAAGCGAACAGTTTTTCTTGGGGGAGAACTGAAGAAATCACTCTCTAATGCAAGCATATCTGAAAGCCTGAAGAACAGAAAAAAAAAAAAGTGGACATTACCAAACCATCAGTAAGTGTGAGGAGGATAAAGTTTCTTAAATGGCATCCCTGTTTCCAATCTTACCCCCACCAAACCATTCTTCACTCAGCAGAACTGTCTTCTCATGGCATTTAGAATAAGAATCCAAGCTTAAACTCCTAATGAGAAAATAGTATATGCTGGGAGATTGGGGGGGAGGGGAGGGCGGGAGACACCAGACAGCCCTTGGGAGGCTGAGGCAGAATCCAGTTCTGGGCCAACGTAGACTTCATACTGAGATTTTATTACAAAAAATTATTATTTTTTAAAAAGAAAGGGGAGAAAAAGGAAAAAACAAAACAAAACTCCAAAGTCCTGCATTAAAGCCATAAGACCCCATTTAGGCAGGCCCTCGCCTAACTCTCTGATCTCGTGGCATAAGCATTTGTTAAAAGCATGGTATCCATTCTTCCTCAAACTTGTCAAGCTGGTTCCCATTTCACTTGCTACTCACTCTGTTAAACACCCTTCCCACATATATACAAGGTTGAAACACCAATCAGAGGCTTTCTCCACCAGAACTGCAATGTTGTAGCTCTCCACAGCTACATACTCGATACCTGAAACGATCTTCCTCATTCACTGCTGTCCTCTCCAGCTCTGCTGAGCACCAGAACATTAGTCTCAGAATACGCTACTGTCCGTCTCTAGTTTCTAAGTCCACACTTCATAAGTAATTGCCAGTATGCTAAGTGCTTTACAAAGTTTCCTCCACTTAAACGGTCAATCATACAAAATCTAAAGGTTAAACCTATTAGGCATTTTTTAAATGTTGGACAAGAAAAGACTGCTTAGATACGGCTCAACTGGGTCTACTGCTCACTTCTTCGGAAACAAACTTTACAATTCTATTTGTCACCATTGACAGCACTCGCCCGGAAATCCCAGGGAATGCCGTCCACATCTAAGCCAAGGAAGAGAAGAAGAAAGAAGCAGACGACAGACCTAGAGTCCCACGGGGCGTCCGTGTGAAGAGTGAGTGGAAGACAATGGAACAGACAAGACTGGCTCATGCTGCGCGAGGGAACGAGGCTCCTGCGCACCTGGGCCGAGCCCGCACGCCCCCACTGCTCAGTTCTCAGCACGCCCCGAGCGCTCTCAGCCGGCCAAAGCCTAGGACCCGCAGGGGAAGGCCGCCAGGATCTTACCCAGTCCGCGACGCGCCCAGCGTGGTAGAGGCCGCAGCCGCCACATCGCCCGGCAAGCTCGCGTGGAGTAGCGGAGCTGCCATCCGGCCGGAGCACCACACGCACGGCGCCTGCTGCCGGAAACCAGGGCCTCCAGCCCGCCCCGGAAGTGGTGCAGAGAGGCAGCTCCAGCCAATCGCGGCCCAGGCGAAGAGAGCGCAGCTACCGCAGTGGAAGACCAGCCGCGCCGGGTGCAAGCAAGCCTAAGAATAGGCTGGGGCAGCGAGGCGGGCCAGGGGCTAGTCGGTGGCTATATTCCTCAAAACCTCTTTCAGAAAGAATCCTAGCATGGTAATCCTGGCTTTTGGAGGTGGAAGCAGAAAGATCAGGAGTTCAAGACTAGACGGTGAAGTGTTAAGACCTGGGTTGCCCAGTAAAAAGCCCCATGTGATGCCAGCACTGAAGAGATGGGAGACAGTATTTCTGGGACTCGCTGGCCTACCGGCCAGCCTAGCCTTCCTAACAAACTAGCCCTCCGCGACCACGCAAGCACCTATATACACACGTACGCTTAAATCGAAGTCCTCTTGTGTAAAGAGATTTGACTAAACAAAATACATAATTTATACGTCATTTAGACGAACACACGTCACGCAGAAGCCTGGAGTGAAAAATCAGAGGAGAGGACTGGAGAGCTGTCCATGGCTAAGAGGACCCAGGTTGGAGAGAGCTGGCCATGGTGATGACGCCTTTCATCCCAGCACTGGCAGAGGAAGGCAGAGATCTGAGTTTAAGGCTAGCTTGGACTACAGAGCAAGTTCCAGAACAGCCTGGACTACACAGAGAGACCCTGTATCGAAAACAACAACAAAAATGAAGACCTAGGTTCATTTCTAGTACCCACGTGATGGCTCACAACTGTCCCTGATCTCAGTCCCAAGGGATCTTATACCTCTTTGAGCACAGCGGGCACATAGTGCACAGACATATATGTATGCAAAACACCCAAACACATAAACTTAATTAAGAACAGTTGTAAAGAGTTGTTTGAGCCACAGCATATTGTTGTATCTCTTTCTCACACGCACTCTCTCTCTCTCTTCCTTCTGTCCTTCCTTCCTTCCTTCCTTCCTTCCTTTCTTTCTTTCTTTCTTTCTTTCTTTCTTTCTTAAGATGTTGAGAATAGAATCCAGAGTATTACTCACATTAGGTGTGTGCTCTACTATGGAGCACCACCTGTAAATTTGTAAAAGGAAAACAAATGACAACCGGACCAAAACGAAGCAAAGAAAGGGGCTTTGATTTCTGTTTGTAATATATATTTTTATTTATTGTATATGTGTGCCTGTATGTGTACCACAATCATACAGATTCATCAGAAGTTCAGACCTGCCCTCAGCCCTGCTGCCACTTTACCCTAAATAATCACACAAAGGCTTATATTAATTTCATGTTGATTGACCTATGGCTCAGACATATTGCTAGCTCTTTCATTTTAACTCAATCTATTTCCATAATCTGTTTAGCAATTTGGCTTGGTACCTTTTTATAGAGCAGCATGGTTGTCGTCTTTCCCCTGTGTCTGTCTGCTGGTGTCTCTCTGCTCTTCCTGTTCTCAGAGTTTTCTTAATCTGGTAGCCCTGACCACACTTTCTGTCTGCCTTCTGCGTGACAGAAATCAGCATTTTTTATTAAATGGGTTAGCGGGACAATTATTTACAATGTAACAACATAATCCCACTATATCAGATCTCCTGGAACTACAATTACAGGCAGCTGCCAATACTAAGAACCAAATGCGCTAAACCAAGTGCTTTATGTTTTCAAGACAGGTTTTCTCTGTGTAACCCTGGCTGTCCTAGAACTCACTCTGTAGACTAGGCTGGCCTCAAACTCACAGAGGCCTCTGCCTCCCAGGTGCCGAGATTAAAGGCCACCACAAACCGGCCGCAATTGGTGCTCTTACCCACAAAACCACCTATTCAGGCCTTTTTTCTTTCTTTCTTTTTTCTTTTTTTCTGGTTTTAGGTTTGTTTTGTTTGGAGTTTTGGTTGATTTTTTTTTGGGGGGGAGGGTTGTTTTGTTGGTTTGTTTTTGAGCCAGGGTCTCTCTCTCTAGGTAGCCTTGAAGAGATT
Organism: Sigmodon hispidus; assembly: GCA_004025045.1. Taxonomy (NCBI): domain Eukaryota; kingdom Metazoa; phylum Chordata; class Mammalia; order Rodentia; family Cricetidae; genus Sigmodon; species Sigmodon hispidus. The sequence goes on along the minus strand of PVIH01011113.1, from coordinate 23,226 downwards.
CTGTCTATGCCTCTCAAATGCTAAAATTGAATATGTGCATTTTTTTTCTTTTTAGGAAGACTTATGTATTTTTGTGTGTGCTTACTTGTCTGTATGTACACACCATGTTCATGCAGATGCCTGCAGAGGGATTTCCCTGTGAGCTACCTGTCATGAATGCTGAAAACCAAACCCAGGTCCTCTACTAGAGATGCTCTTAACTGCTAAGCCATCTCTCCAGCTCCAAAGGAAGCACTTTTCTTTACAAAACAGTAGAAACTAAAGCTTTGAGACTGAGGGAAAGGAAAGAAGGCAACCCACTATCAGTATAAAAAAAATGAAAATTTTGGAAGCTGTGTAGAAACTAAGACAAGACTATCTTCAGCATCTTGTTCATTAGAAGGCACGGCTCACTTTTGCAGTGGGATCAGGCTATGTTCCTAGTGCATGAACTGACATCTCGGAGCCCGTTCCCTGCAGACAAACACCTAACCCAGCCTTAATACTGGGATGAGGGAGTCCAGTGGACCTCAACTGGATAAGCTAGACTGAACTGATCCACCTTGGGACTCCTTGCCCTCATTGGGGAATGGATGGAGGAGGGGATGGAAGGAGGCTGAGGGAGGCCTGGGAGGGACTAGGAGAAGGGAAGGGATGGGAAGCAGAGGTAGATATGGGGGGAAAACTTTTTAAATAAAAAGAAAAAAAAACACATCTCAGTTTGCAACATTGTAAATTCAAGTAGCATTCTTCAGTCTTGAACTGATTTTCTATGATACTGTAGAGTTCCTGGGAGATGTTGGACAGAAATCACCCCATCTAGCAAGGGAAATAATTTTACATTAGCTCAGTCAATGCTTCGGGATAGCTGTTTTTGCAAAAACCTATTCTCCATCCCAAAGAAAAGCAAAGTAAGATAAACACAATGAATGGAAATGATTCATGAAGAACACAAACTGTCAAGTAACTGCCAATTCAACCATAACTTCATTAATTTTAAGTTGAATATATACAAAAAATAAAACACCTATGACTATGCTACCTAATTTCAGAAATAAACCCCAAGCTGCACTGTTGACTCCTAGGCTTCACTTTTGTAAGCCCCTCAAGCCACATGAGTAGCCAGGCGTCTCCCCTGAGGACCTCCAACTGCCAGGTTCCACCCACATAATCTTCTAACTGCTCTAACTGCTGGACTGTGCCCACATCATACAGAGTAAAAAACCTAATCTCTCGGAGTGTAATCTCACCAATCTCCATCACCCACCTCCCAAGAAACTCTATAAACCCTATGTCTTGCTCAGTGTGCTGCTGTTTCTTGTCCCAGCAGAGACAGCCACTCTTCTGGGTTTTGTTTTGTTTTTCCTCTGGTGTGAGGTTTGTTGTGCAGCGTGACTCTGGTATTTCTTGACTCCTAGCTGCCAGGATACCTTTCCATCCAAGCTGTAATGCTTACATTTTGTGTCATAACTTGGATAGTCTCTCCTAGTGCTTACATTTCTCCTCGTGGTCTAAACTACACTGGGAGTGTACGGTCCATCTGCAACACATGTAGTTTATCAATTGCTCAACGCCCCATCCACCAACAGCAATTAGATAGGTCAGTTTCCGTTTGGTCAGTCACAAATCATTGACTACTGTTACTACCACAGACAGAGGGTCCCCAAGTATCTTATACTAAACTTGCTCTGTGGCACTTCCAAAGTCTCTTACCTCTAAGGATCTACTTTCTCACTCCCAAAAATCTTTTGTTCCTCTAGTTTCTTGCAGGCTGCTCTATACTGTAAACTCAGATTTCAGGATTTGTAAGTTACTCATCTGGCATGGTTTAAAATCTCTGTAATTTGTAACAGAGTCTTGGTTGATTGCAGAAACTTTGTCTCAGTGTTAGAAAAATTCTGTTGTGTACGGATGGATCTGTGCCTGTGTGTTTTCTGGAGAGCATGGGAGCCACAGTTACTTCAGGCTCAGTCAGCTGTGTAAATGTGCATGACCGCTGTATGCTTGCTTCTGACTGGTCTTGAATACCTGAGTTTACATGTTCTGCGAGTCTTGGTAATAATAGCTCAGCTGTTACTTTGCAACTCACTGCCTGGGCTCAGAGTTTGCCTCTGTGCATTCTGGCCACTGAATCTGATGCAATGACAGATTCATACATCATTTGAGTATGAATAATATTAAAGTTACTTTATGCTGTTCTGCCTTATTTTTAAGAAACAGCTAAGGCATTTGGGTATGGTTAAAAATCTGTAACAAATGTTAACTTAAAAACTTGTAACTCCAGGCTGGAGAGATGGCTCAGCGGTTAAGAGCACTGATTGTTCTTCCAGAGGTCCTGACTTTGATTCCCAGCAACCACATGGTGGCTCACAACCGTCTATAATGACATCTGGTGCCTTCTTATGTATACTGTATACATAATAAATAAAAAGCTTGTAACTCCAAATTCAAACTCTTTGGGGAAACAACACGTGGTCTGCCACTTTCTTAGTTATGTACAGCCGTGTGGGCAGTCACATTTTGACTAAGGTTGGACAAGAGGGAGGTCAGGTGACTTCACCACCATTTTGATTAAAGGTGACCACACAGAATGGACCTACCAAGGAGAAAACAGATCTCCAAGATATTTTGGATGGATTTCTGTATGACAATTTCTGTCCTATCCTAAAGACAAGATTTATGAAAGTTAGGATTTGAAACAATGCTGGGATAATGAGGTAATAAAGCTACATGTAAAGGGACATATATCTTGCTGGCAGTCAGGTTTTGTTTGTTTGTTTGTTTATTTGTTTGTTTTTTACTTATCACTACAAATTTTATTCAGAAACCCATCTTTGTTTGTTGTTGTTTTAAAAAAAAAATCCCATTATGAACTGGTTCATTAACCAACTACAACTCTCTAGCAGATACGGTAAATACAGCTTGGTTCAGAACCGCCCAGATCTCACTCGATCTCTCGACCGCCCCCTGTCACGCTCTCGTCCTCCACCACCTCCACCGCGCCCACGGTCTCTGGATCGAGAACGTCGTTCTCGGGATCGTCGTTCCCGGGATCGGGACCTGGATCTATGCTTCTTGCGCCGGCGTCCATACAGCTCCCGTCGCAGCTCTCTTGAGATCGGCTTCAGATGCATGAAGTTGCAAAAGCCTCCTCTTGTGCACTCTCCCATCTCATACTGGCGGCAACAGGCTTCCCTGAAGTCAGTCACTGGAGACAGCTCTGCATAGATTGGCTGCCCATTAAACCAGCGGTTATTCAAGTCGATCACAGCTTTCTCTGCATCCTCTTCACGTCGAAACTTGACATACACGTTTCCCACCAGGTGGTCTCCTAGGTTGTCACAGACATTCATCTCTTCAACCTCTCCGTACTTTTCTTCCATCTCAGTGAAGACTTCCTCGAAGAACTCATCGTAGTGCTCCTGCATCTCCACATCGCTCACAGCACAGCGCAAACCATCAGCAGACTGGGAACAGTTCTGAGGGTTACGGTAAATATTCAAGAGGACAACGGTCTGGCTAAAGATCGGTTTATTGTGCAACCGAGAACATCTGTCTCCATGACGACATGCTCCAATTTTGAAATAAAATGAACAGTTGACTTTGTCTTTTTCGGTACCGAAGATGGAGGCTAAGTATTCCGCCATTTTCCAGCGGACGCAGCCGGCTATCAGCAGATAGGATTTGTAATGCAGGAGTAATCCACTTGGTATTGATTTTAGAGACACTAAATTGTTTTCACTATTGAAATGTGGCCTTCTACAAATTCAGAGGAACAAAGACCAGTTTAGGAATGTATGTCTAATCTCTTTGCTTTTACTAACATTACCAAGCTGTAGCTAGTCTGGTTAACTAAGTCACACAGAAAATTATATTCAATAATGGTGTAGAGTTTGAGTTAAAAGTCTCATCTTGATGTTAAAAGAGCTTTAATTCAGAAATTATTATTTCTTAAGGCTAAACTTAACAGGGATAAAGCTATAAAATCCTAATCTTATAAGACATACAAATTAACCATCAGTTACCTCATAAAGAATCAACTTCCTTGATATGTTTAGATTGATCTTATATTTTCTCACAGCTAAGACTAAAGCAAGTAACTAAAAACATTTGTCTACTTTACAGATAATGACTCCCCACATGCTTCAGACACCAGATAAGGCATTTAAAAATGTTTAAATTTTTTTAAAATGTTTTATGATAGAGACATGCCAGCTCCTTGGAGTACCCTTATCTCCTCCAAAGATGGATGGACACAGAATGTTTGCTCTCTTGCAGCTTGCTTTAAATGTAGCAAACCTAGTAATGGAGTGAAAAAAAAAAAAAAACTGCCTTTCTCCTCACTGCTGCCAGGACCCTGTCTAGACTGTGGACGAGTAAGACACCGGAGAATTGATTGCCCCACTTTCCCAAGCCAAGGTCCTACACCACAAGAAAGTCTGTCAGACCTTCTGGGCCTGGTAGCTGAAGACTGATACTTGCCTTGGGACCTCTGTCCCTAATGACCACAGGGGAACCTGGGGTGGCTGCCTAGGTAGCCCTATCATTTTTTAATATGTTTGAAAGCTGCTTTATTTCTGCTGACTCAGGTGAAAAGTTTATTCTCTTAGATCTGATGATGTTCCCCTGTTTAAAAGCTCTCGGCCCAGCCCCCACAATTACAAATCACTTTGTTAGTTCATTAATTTTGTCAAAAATACAAAAATACAGACTGATTTGCCTTGTTCACAGTCTCCATAGTAAAAGATAAAGAGGTTTCAGATGTTAACTTTCTACTAAAGGAACACACACACACACAAAGATTTAAGATATATGTTTTGGACTCCATAGTCGCACAAATTTGGTTTGTATTAAATGAGATTCAGAGCCAAATATCGGGGGAAGGCTAAAATATCAGAGAGAGGAAGCAAGCACCACAGCCAATTCTTACCTGTGACTTCCCTCAGCCTCGCTCCTGGTCACTTTTTCCGAGTGGCTTCTCCTCTGCTGGGTAGATTCTATGAGCCCTTTTATACCCTATCCCATCCAGGTTAGGATTAAAGGTGTGTACTACTCTATTTCTAGCTAGCCTTGAACTCCCAGAAACCGAGAAAGTTCTGTCCCTGGAGTTATGGGATTAAAGGTGTAGGTCACCACTCCCAGGCTTTTCTTGTGCTGGGATTAAAGGAGTGTGCTATGGAATCTCAGCTGTTTGTCCTTGTACTCAAGGATCAAAAATTTCCTGAGCTGTCTGCCTAGGATTTGACTGTGTGCTCTCTCTCCAATATTCAAGTTTTATTAAATATGTAACATATATCCACAGACTTCTGTTCCCTTTCTATGCTGTTATCACATTGGAATTTCAGAGGTCTGGAGTTTTAGCATTGATAAATGGATTTCTGATAAACTGACTACTCTTCAATTATAAGCTCCAGGTTTTAAATTTCCTCTGGTTGTCTTCTAAGTTCAGACTTAAAGGTATGTTTCAGTAGACTAAAAATGGGCTTTCTAGACACAAGATAAATGTTCATGCCTTTTAACTCCAAGCCAGAGCCTTTGCTGTGACACCAAGGTGTAAATCTGTTGCAGCTGTTTTACAGGCATCTACATGTTCCTGGGGAAAGAGTTCTGCTACTGTGACAAGGAGTCTGGCCTGGTGGAAACTAATATTGAGTCATTCCACAGACTGTCGGAAGAACTTAGTCCAGCCAGGGCACATCTCCGTTCTGTTCCTGCTGGTCTTCACTCTTCCCATGGTTAGCCAAGTTTTTAGGACTGGTGTTAATGATTTATTTTTTTCTCCTAGAAACTTGACTTCTCTGCTTCCTCCAGGAGCAGATTCCTGAGGTCTCCAGAATGTCAGTTAATTGTCTCCAGACTCCCCACTTCATCCCATGTCAACAGAAGTAGCCAGGTTTGAACTGGTATCCATATACCCAAAAAGGACTGGATGCTTGACTGGAACGTCCAGTGGTGAATGCTCCATTCCTGTCTCTCCAAACCCGCCCTCTCAGAACAACCACCAAAAGGTCCAGTTTGGCATTCCCAGTGGTTGCAGCATCTCCTCCCCTGAAGCTGTCAGCTGCCCAATCCCTGTATAAAACCGGCTGTGTCCGACACCTCACCACCCCATGCCTACAGGGTATTGAGGCTCCCTCCTTTAAGTTGGCCATGTGATATTTTTTTCCCCTGCCTTAATCTCTGGTGGGGGGGGTGCTGGAGGAGTCACACAGGAGTTGCTTTGCTCAGAATAAGCCTGGTCTTTTAATTCAGCTTGATCTGGATTACTTCATTGGTAGGGAAATCTGTTATGGGGTCCAGAAAACCATTGAGGTCCTGCTGTTGAATCTGAGTCCCTGGAGGAAGAGAGCTTCACAAAGTGAAACACTTCCAAGTTCCAAGAGGAAGCCGAGAGTGAATGTGAGCTGTAAGACTTCAGGCAGAAACGGAGAGATAGCATAGTGGGTCTGTAGTCTGACTGCAAGTTGAGAGAAAGCCAGGAAGCCACAGAAGGTAATGAAGGTGTCCACATGGGTCTACAGGCCACAAGAGCCAAAACCACTTGGAGAAAACAGCCGGCTAGATTTTAAGATGTGGGTCTCCCAAGCTGCTTGGAGAGGGGAATGAGCATGTGGGTACCATGGCCTGCAGGAGCCAGAAAGCTCACGTATGTCCATATGGAAAGTAATGTAGGATTCAGTCACAGACAGATGATCTGTACATACACTATTGAGGGCCAGATGAGCAGATAGTGTGCTGGCCACCAAGCAGCTGCCTCTCTGGCTCCAACTGCCACATTGTAACAAGTGTAGGGACTGGATATTTACGCAGCTTAGGTAGGAGAGCAGACAGAAGCAAGAGAGGGCAGACAGATATGTTGCAGGTAGAATCTCAGGATGATCAGGCCAAATGCCAGGAGAGCCTAGAGAGTAAAAAAGGCAAAATGGGTGGGTACCTTTCAACGGGCCCTGCCAAGGTGTGCCACTAGAACAAGAGTTCGTGCAAGAGGCTTACTGGGGAGTGGGAAGAGTGAAAGAGCAAAAGGCCATCTTAGAGTAGAGGTCTGGGAGACAGACAGACAGACTGAGCAGACCAGAGGAAGGGGCAGGAGTGCAGAGCTCCGAAACCCTGAAAGAGGGAGTTCAAACCAGGTGTCATATGGTGTGAGACAGCCCCGGTTCTGTAGTAGACACTCCACGGGTGACTGAGGATGGGTTTAGATCTGGGGTTTCCCAGTGCCAAGCCTATACCAGAGACCGAAGACTAGGGCAGTGCATCTATCATTACAGCCTCAGATTGAGTGGTGAGTGAGTGTGGGGTTGCCTTTGGGTAGGATGTCTCTTGCACAAAGGTCCCATGGAACAAAGTCTTGTTCAGAAATGGATCAGGGCTCCCTGTTGTGACCATAGCATGACAGAAACCTGGACCTCTATAGGTGGTGGCTTGGAAATGGGTTATTTAACGCAAGTCAAAAGTGGATCCTGTCTGGCAGAGAGAGACATAAGAGTGGACTCTCATGTGGCTGGGGGCCTGGTCCACCTGGTGGGAAAGGCTCAACTTCTCCTGGTCTGCTAGCACCAAGATAATAGGTTTTCTGTACCCCAATAGTAGGGTTTTTCCACCAACACATCAGCCAGATCAAACCAAAATAAAAGTAAAAGACCAGGTTTGTTCTGAACAGAGCAACTCCTGGGTGACTGATTCCTCCAGGCCCCCAGAGATCGAGGGGAGGGAATGGGCATGAAAATACATTGCCAACATAAAGGAGGGAGCTTAAATATCCTTCCTGTAGGCACGGGGTGATGAGGTATCCACCACAAGCTGGTTTTAGGCAGAGACTGGACAGCTGACAGCTTTAGGGGAGGAGATTTTGCAACCACCAGGAATGCAAAATTGGACTTTTTAATGGTCGTTCTGAGAGGGTAGGGTTTGGAGAGACAGGAATGGGGCTTTCTCAGCCGGAAGTTACAGCCAAACAGTTTGTGTGAATGCTTCCCTGAGTCTGAGAAAGTGACTGCTGAGTGTCTAGCACCTCTTCAGCACTCTTGGAGGCAAAGGTCCTCCCAGCCATGGTCTTCAAGGCTACAGATGGACCTCTTTACTTCGCCCTATCTCCCACCCTTGGAGCTGCAATCCTGCCATTTCCTTAGGCCAAACCAGGCTATTGTGCCCCTTCCTGCCCTCTTCTCCCCCACCCCACCCCTGCCAGCTGCCCATAATCCCTCAGCTCCTTTAGACCCTCTTTGCCTTTGTGACCCCATTCCTTAACCCTTTCCTGTGGATGAGACCTTCTCACTGGAGCTTGGTTTTTATCTTCACCTTCTGACCTCTCCTGGTACCAGGCACCAAGTCTCTCTGCTGGCTTATCAAAGCTAAGCCCCTGACCCCCATTGAGTGTGATGACAACCCATTGAATGCATTGGCTTTCATTTGGTTCTCTCTGGGTCCTGGGGATGCCCAGGGCTACAGGCTACAGTGACATTTTCCCTTTCACTCATCCATGGAAATGTGTCTTCCAGACAGTCTTATTCCCCCTTGGGATGCCTCTCAGAAAACCTCCAGCCTCTATACCTGATACCAGACCTGAAGAACCCTAAATTTATTCACTTTTGCTATCAAATTTGGCTTTAAAACCAAATAATCAGGGCAGGAGGAGGAAGGGAGTCTGGACAAGGGGATACAAGGATAAAAAACTGACTTTATTCATAATAAAAAAGGTTCTTAAAAAAAGACAGGCTAGAAAGGAATAAAAAAATTTAAATAATCTGTCCAAAGGGCTACCTAATGGCACCTGAGAGTCTGGTATTGTGAGAGCAAAGGTCCCTCTATCTTGTAACTCAGCCATTTTAAATGAGGAGTTAAGTTTCTATTTCCTGAAGGTCAGGCCCGCTTCTGAGTAATCAGGAGGACATTCCATCTTAATCATAAGTATTACCCAACCCCCCCATTAAGATTTATTATGTATACAGTATACAGAAGAGGATACCAGATGTCATCATAGATGGTTATGAGCCACCATGTGGTTGCTGGGAATTTAACTCAGGACCTCTGGAAGAACAGTCAGTGCTCTTAACCTTTGAGCCATCTCTCCAGCCCTTACCCTTAGGATGACCAATTAGCTAGCTACTGTCCCCTTGGCTGAAGAAATAATGTTAGTGAAGAAAATTCCCCTGGACACCAGCCCAATAACAGTATTGCACTTTGTAGTTGCATTCCTGTTTTGTTTTTCTCCTTTCAAAGCTCTGCCTTGCACAGCGGAGACACCCTTCTCCCCTGACATTGCTGTGACCTCAAGAGTTGGGTCCTTGCTGCCAAATAAACCTTGCCTTGCATTTGCATCTTGGTGAGTCGGTGCGTTACTGGTGGTCCTTCTGGGGGCCATTGAGTCTGGACACAACAGTTTTATTTGGAATCTTTACAAATCCCGTGAGTGATCAGGAAAATGGACAAAGATTCCCCCATTCCCAGTATATCTGCTCCAAGCCCTGTTTGTTTTTGCCTCCCCACCCCCAACACTGTGTAAATGTCCTGTCTTTTAAGTTACCACAGTTGTATCTCTAAGTTCGTTGCAAAGTGGGAGCTAAGAGCAAGACCTAGCAGGAGGGGCGAAGGCAAAGAGTCTGCAGCAGGCAGACAGTCCTCACTGGCTGAAGCATCTCTCGGCTTCCTCCTGCAGTCTCTGTCTATAGTCAGGTCTCAAAAATTTCCTCTCTAAAGCTTCTTTGTTCCCAGCCTACTGGATTCAATTTTATGCGATCCGTGTGGCTCTTAGGTACAAATGGCATTAGACTGTTGTGCTGAATTAAAACCTGGCTCTGGAGTTAGGGTGGCTCCCCTCCCTTAGACCCAAGCATGCTTGGTTAAAGGTTTCTTTCAAAATCTCTGTCCCATATCAGGGGAGCTATCTGCTATATGACAGAGAAAAAGAGCAAAAGAAATAGAGGGACCGACTGTTCCCAATGGGGACTATGGCTACTCATCTCATACTCTTCTGGTTTCGGCTTTAACTCTCTAAAAATTTTGCTAAGGTATAAATCTTACCTCATGATTTGTAAAACTATTGTGTAAACTTCCTGTACCTCAAGATTTATAAGTATATTGGGTCTTTTTAAATCCCTGTAAAATCTGTAACAAATGGGTTAATTTAAAATCAGAGTTGATAGTTAAAAATCTATACAGAGGTGATCTTAAAGGAAATGTAGCTTGCTGCCACATTAGCTGCCCACTGCTCACTGGGATGGAGGTGGCCACTTGGCTGACCAACATCTTCGCTAAGACTGGAAAGAATGGGCTTTGCCATGGGACCTCACTCCCATTTTACTAAAAGTGACCACATGACATAAGCCATTCAAGGAAAAACAACTCCCAAGCCAGAAGATCCTTCTGCTATTTTGGTTTACACTAACAAGCTCTAACCCGTGTTCCTTCTCTTCATCTCCAGCCTCGCTGGTTTCTCTTTCTCCCATAGCAACATGCTGCTCACCCAATCAGGGCTGAGGCAGCCTCTAACCAGGACCCCCAATAAAATTACAATACCCCAGGGGGGCAGCCTCAGGATAAGTTTGATGATTTTTTTTAAGATTTTATTATGTACACAGTGTTCTGCCTGCATGTCAGAAGAGGGCGCCAGATCTCATTACAGATGGTTGTGAGCCACCATGTGGTTGCTGGGAATTGAACTCAGGACCTCTGGAAGAACAACTAGTGTTCTTAACCTCTGAGCCATCTCTCCAGCCCCCCAGGATAAGTTTGAAACTTGCCTATCTAGCCATCTTTAAAGAGGTAAATTATTAAAAAATCAAGAGGTCATCCAGAATAAACATGACAACCCATCTCAATTACTATACGTCCTCCCAAAGGTCCTCTTACAGTATACCAGTCTGGATTCTGAGACCCCATATGGAAAGCATATCCTTATGACCTACTTGCTCTCCCTGAGTTTTCGGGCCAAACTTAAGCTTGTAGAGAAAGGACTCCTGATTCCACACGCAGAAGTCTTAGCAATGGCCTTCAAGGTGTACTATGGGAGAGATTAAAAAAGAAAAAAAAATCCCCCAAACAAAAATACCTGACGCAAGCAAAGGCCTTCGACTGGCCATAACAACTACCCAGGCTCCCTGGCCTCCCAAAACTTGAGAACATCTGGGCCCTGTTTCAAATGTAGTGAGGAGGGTCACCGGGCCTTGGACTGTCTGATCCCTCACAAACCAGCCAGACCATGTTCAAGGTACCATTGAAAAGGGCATTGAGGTGTTGACTGCCCCCATGTCTGTTGTAGCATGGAGACAGCAACCCCACATGGCCCTTAAGCTGACCTACTAAATCTGGCCATGGGTGACTGGGGGGACCAAGGATTCCTTGGCCTGACCACTGCCATCTCTCACTGGAAGCCTCAGGTAGACATCACAGTGTTGTTGTTTTGCTCTTTTGGGGGAGGGGCCCACCACCCAACTCCCGAATAAGTCACACAAAGAGGGTTATTCTTTCTTATAAATGCTAGATCTTAGCTTGGCTTATTTTTAACTAGCTTTTCTTAAATTAATCCAGCTACCTTTTGCCTCTGGGCTTTTATCTTTTTCTTTTTCTGAGTCTTATTTTCACTCTTACTCCCTGGATCGCTGGGTGGCTGGGTGGCTGGGTGGCTGGGTGGCTGGGTGGCTGGGTGGCTGG
>PVIH01011113.1:0-11498 GCA_004025045.1 Sigmodon hispidus | reverse complement strand
AGCTCCACCTATCCTTTCTCCTGACTTGCTATTGGCTGTTCAACTCTTTAATAGACCAGCAGGTATTTTAGACAGGCAAGTTTAACACAGCTTCACAGAGTTAAACAAATGCAACATAAGCAAAAGTAACACATCTTAAAATAATATTTTACATGGCAGTATCAAGACAATCTATCTCGGTCCTTCTGGACACCTATTTGGTCCTGATGGAATTAGGGACTCACATCTTGTTCCTCTATTGTCAGGGTAGGCTTTACCAGCCTCATCAAACCCACCAGATATATCACCCAGGCTCAGTACCCGCTCTTTCTCCAGAGACTCGGGGACTTAAGCCTCTTGTCTCCAACCACTGTCTCCCCTTCTGCTAAGTAACTACAGAGCTCCCTCACTTTACTTTTATTATGAAAGCCACACAGGTGTCCCAGGACACCTCTCCCTTCACTGCTACAGATATATCCAGGCTTCTGACAGCCAGGATGCCTTTTCCTTCAGAGCCTCCCACCCTACAGAACAACAACAAATATCTTTGGATGTGAACTCCCACCTGAAAAGTTCCATTCATTGCCAAGAAACCTTATATAAACCTTGTAAGCTGCTCAGTTCTCTGCTGTTTCCCACCTGAGTAGGGGCAGCCACCCTCCTGTGTGAGATTTGTTGTGCTGTGCGGCTTTGTGGTATCCCCTTGACTCCCCGCTGCCAGGATACCTTTCCATCTGAGCTGTAATGCTTCCAACTTGATTCCTCCTCTCTTCCAAAGGAACTCCTTTTCTTGGTTTTGAAAAGTCAATTTAAAGTTTTGTGGTTTGTTTTGTTTTGAGTACTGGGATTTGAACTCAGGGTCTTGCCCAGGCAAGACAAGCATTACTACTAAACTGCATCCTCAGTTCTGCCATTTTTTAAATGTAAATAGCATTTTTTCCCTAAATGGTGTGTTTTTAGGACAGAGTTTGAGACAGTGTCACTATATAGTCCCAAATTCAGAATCCGCCCAAGTAATCCTGAGCACTCAGAGTTACACATAGTTTGCTCATCTGTCTATCTATCTATCTGTTTGAGAAAATGGCAAGTGGAGTCTTGGGCTTCAGGCTCCCTCTGTAGCCCAGGCTGGCTTTAAACTCCTGACCCCCCTGCCTCTACCCAAAGTGCTGGAATCACAGATACACACCACCTAGCCCCACTGGAGTTACAAATTTTTATTTATTTTTTTTTTGGTCCTGAGATTTGAGCCAAGAACCCTGCACAAGCACATGCTCTAAGACACACCCCAGCCAACATGTAATTATTTTTACAGGTCTTGGAATTTTGTAAAAATTATGTGCATGATTTATTATATGACTACTTACTTACACCATATTTCTACAATCCAAATCATATGATATAAAATTTTAGTTTCTCTGCCATATTGCATTTCATTATTTGAACACATTAAAAACTTTTTCAGGGAGAGATATCTCAGTAACTAAGAGCACTGGCTGCTCTTGCAGGGGATTGTAGGTTAAGTTCCCAGCATCTGTCTGTCAGCTCACAGAAGTCTATAATTCCAGTTTGGGGCACACACATGGTACACAAGTCATACATACATTCATACACACAAACATAAAAACATTTTTTAAAAGTCTTCTCAAGTGGCTGTGCAAATCTACACTCTGAGCAATATACTCTCCTTAAGCCCATGATAGATGCTTATTTTCCCAAGGTAAGACTATGTTAACAAGCAGGTCATGGTGGGACATACACACCTTTAGCCCCAGGACCTGGGAGGTGGAGGCAGGCAGATCATTATGAGTTCATGGCCAGCCTGGTAGTAAGTTCCAGACCAGCCAAGGGTTTAAATACTGAGACCTTGTTTGTTTGTTCTTGGTTTTTGGGGATTGTTATGCAGTTATGGAGTGAGACTGTCTTCAAGCAAACCAACAATAACAACAAGTGGGCTATGTTGCTATGTCAGGCATAGTAGCTCAGACTATGAACCCAGCACTTGGAAGGCTAAGTCAGGAAGACTAGTGGGAGTCCAGTATCAACCCAGGCTACATGTTGAGTTTCAGGATAGCCTGGGCTACAGTGTGAAACCCTGTCTCTCATAACCAAACCAAACTAAACCAGCAAAAACCCTAGGTTATTAAACCATGTTGAACACATGTTTAGCTTGGTGGTGGTGGCACACGTCTTTAATCCCAGCACTGAGGATGCAGAAGCATGTGATCTCTGTGAGTTCAAGGCTAGTCTGGTCTAAGACAGCCAAAGCTGCACAAAGAAACCCTGTCTTTAAAAACAAAACAAAACAAAGAAACAATAGTAATAACAAAAACAACATGCCTGTGCTTCTCAGGCGTATCTGCCATGTACAAGCGATGCATTTGATCCCCAGCACAGCAAACAACAACCATGGGAAGTCAAATAGAGGCCAGTGAAATGGCTTAGCAGGTAAAGGTACTTGTCACCAAATAACCTGAGTTCAATCACTGGGATTCACATGGTAGGAGAAAACCAACTCCTGAAGTTATCTTCTGACCTCCATATCTGTGATGTGATTATGTACATGCACACAACTTTAAAATGTTTAATAGAATAATCCATTGTTGGGGTTCATTGGCCATGGTCCTTTGCTGGGGAGTCACCATGTTTCATTAGCTACTGGGTTTCCTAAGTCAACTCATCGTGCTGAAATAAAAGCTTCCTTTATGTGGGTTTGTTGAACAGAATCTCACTCTAAACCAGCCTGGCCTCAAACTCCGATGTTCTCTTGTGCCAGCCTTTTTGGTCCTGGGATTTGGGCATAGGTTATAGCATAAACCACCACATGTGGCTCCTTTTATGCAGAGTTGTTTTCTCCAGGGTATCAAGTTCATTTGTTACCAATCCTGGTCAAGGAAACTAAAGGTCCTCTTCATCAGCAGCCAAGCCAGCATGCATTATAAGGACTCTGTAGGGCCACAACCTCCTTTTACATCTTGTTCCTTACGCTTGTTGATAGCTGTTCTGCACTTCTTCAGAGTGAACTTTTCTTTACTTCACATCCCCATGTTTTCTGGTATATGTTTTCAAAAAACTTCTTTTTCAAAAGAGCAGTCTTCCCCAGAGGTGGATTTTACAGCTGTCTCTGCAGTGCTTCTGTGGGCGAAGTCTCTTGGCCACAAGTAGAAACCAATGCCAACAGGGAATTGTTGCACAAACCGTAGTTGGTCTTATAATAAAAACCTGGAGGCAGATATTGGGATAAAACTGAAAGAGCAGACAGACAGAGGAACAAGCCATGGCCACTTCTCCCCTCACCAGCCCAAATGGAGAGATCCCATTTCCACAAATCCTCAGACTGAATGTTCTTGAGGCCTCAGCAGAAAGGGAAGGGAAGCACAGGGCTGAACTCCTGTCTCCTCTTGCCTTGTATTTCTTTCTCTGCCCAGTCATATCATTTCCTGTTTCTAGTGCTGGGATTAAAGGCACATGTGTTTGCCAAATACTAAGAGCAAAGGCGTGCGGGATCACAAGTGCTGGGATTAAAGGTGTGTTCCACCACTGCTGACTCTGTCTTTCCTTTAGGCTAGATTAGTCTCATGTAAGTACAGTGTGGCCTTGAATTTACAGAGATCCAGAAAGATCTCTGCCTCTGCCTCTAAGTGCTAGAATTAAAGGTTTGTGCCACCACTGCCTGGCTAACTCTGTGGCTGGCTCTGCCCTCTGATCTTCAGACAAGCTTTATTTGTTAGATCACAAACAATATACCACCAATGGGAATTGTTCCAAAGATACAAGCATATTCTAAGGTATATATTATACATGTGAGCATGCACACACACACACACCCAAAAAGCAAAACAACAATAACAAAACCCCCAAAAACTCAGGGGTGGAGAGATGGCTCAGATGCTCAGAGTCCTAGTGGCTCAAAGCTTTCTGCAACTCCAGTTCCAGGATGATCTGACATCCTCTTCTGGCCACACTGGTACTGCAAACACATGGTACACAGGCATACATTCAGGCAAAACACCCAAACGCATAAAATAAAAATAAATAAATCTTCAGGTTGGAGAGATGGCAGATCAGTTAAGAGCACACATATGGCAAGGGTGAAGAGTTGGCTCAGTAGTTCAGAGCTCTTGCCAAAGACCCAGATTCAATTCCCAGCACCCGGGGGCTGGAGAGATGGCTCATCGATTAAGAGCACCCTCTGCTCTTCCAGAGGACCCGGGTTCGATTCCCAGCACCCACATGGCAGCTAACAATTCCCAGCACCCACATGTAGGCTCACCACTTTCTCAGGCACCAAGCATGAATGTGGTACACAGATATACATGCAGGCAAACCACTCATACACACAAAACCCCAAAAAAGGAAATAAAAGAAAAGCAAGCAACACAGGAAGATCCGCGTTCAATTCCCAGCATCCACCTCAAGTGGCTCACGGCCACCTGTAACTCCAACTCAAGGGCGTCCAATGCCTCAAGGCTCCACAGGCACTGCACTCATGTGCACCCCCCCCACACACACACACACAAATTCACAATAAAAATGTTTTTTTTTAAAAAAAAAAAAAAATCTGGGGTTGGAGAAATGGCTCAGCAGTTAAGCACTCTGGATACTCTTCCTCGAGACCCTAGTTTAATTTCCAGCACCTACATGGCAGCAGATAACCCACTGAAATGCCAGATCCCAGGATCTGATGTCCTCTTCTAACTTCTAAAGGCACCGGATACACAAATGGTGTACAGGCATACATATAAGTAAACACACATACGCATAAAAAAACAAAACACAAAAAAATTTCTCATTAAATGTTAGTCCAGTACCCTCCTGTAATCCAGTTAATACCACTTAGAGAGTAGGGTATGCTCCTGCAGGTCTGTAGACCAGGTACTCAGGATTATAGTAGGTAGATCACTAAACATATGTCTGGAATCCATTTCACAAATTGAATAGAAAAAGATCCTTTTGATTTATTTATTGTATGTGTATGACAAGACAACTTATGAAAGTTCCAGGGATAGAATTCAGATGATCAGCCTCAACTTAAAGGCCCTCTACCTGATGAACCATATCCCCTGATTATGAGAAACGCACCCTTAATAGGCTCAAATATGTAAACGCTAGGTGGAGTCAATGGCACTCTTTGGGGGAAGTTATGGGAGGTTCAGCTTTGCTAGAGGAAGTATGTCACTGGGGGAAGGTTTTGAGAATTCATAACCTTGCCCCCACTTTCAGTTTAATTGCTGCTTCAGGTTCTATGGTTGAAGAAGATATGATCTCTCATGTTCTAGCACTAGTTGCCAGCAGCCATCATCATGGACTTTAACCTCTGGGCCTATATGCCCAAATAAACTGTTCTATAAGTTGCTTCAGTCATGACATTTTATTATAGAGCCAGAAAAGTAGCTAAGGTCTCATGGATCCCAGGTTGGCCTCAAACTTACTATGTAGACAGGAATACTTAGTTCTAGGTATAGTCAAGTGGAAATTATAAGAGAGTAGAAAAATGGAAACTGGCTTAGTTTGTTTATGCTACTATAACTAAATACATGAGATTAAATAATTTAAAAACAAAATAGAGATTTATTCATCAAAGTTTGGAGGCTAGGAGGTCCAAGATCAGGGTACTATATATTTTATACCTGGTGGAGCCCAGTGGTGATTTCTAAGACAGTTACTGAGTTATAGAGGATGAACACTGTGTCCTCACATGGTTGAGAGAAAAGATGTGGACTGGGGCTTGTAGCATGACAGAGGCAGTACTTCTGCCTGGGTTCAATCCCATCCCCAAAGAGGGGCGTGAAGAAACTCAAGAGACAAAAGCCCAAATAAGAACCTAGCTCCCCTAACCCTAGTACAAGGCTCGAAATTAGATCTCTGCGGCTCTGAACTGGACTTGGAAGCTCTGCAAGGGCTGTCCTGTTAGAAGCAGTTTTCAGCCTGCATGGCATGGTGACACACACCTTTAATCCCAGACCTGGGGGCAGAGGCAGGGGGATCTCTTGAGTTTAAAGTTTAGAACAAGTTCTAGGACAGTTAAGACTACAAAAGTGGTGAGACCCTGTCTTGAAACCACACCCCACAAATTAAAAAAAAAAAAGCAGCTTTCCTGTTGCTTTATGTGTTGGTTTTCCATGTGAGAACAGACACACACTACCAGCTGCCACACTAGAGTTTATTCAGGAGAGCTGCCAAGTGGGTCCAAGGGCAGAGGAGTGGAAGAGAAAAAAGGAACCTTCCAGTGGCTTCTCCTTATAAGAGAACGGGTGGGCATAGATTTACAGTCATGCCTAGGGGCATGCCCTCTGTGTTCTGCCGGCACCATGTTGGGTTATTGGACTAGTATGTTTACCTTGTAGCTGCTATGTGCCATGAATTCTTACATTATATTGGTAACTATCAACAAATAATTTTGGGAGAGATTCTGTCACGGCAGATACTCTGTAGAAAATAAATAATAAATTGTTTATTTTTAACATTTTCATATTTTGAGTCATTATAAGAATATAGTTTGGGGGGGCTGGAGAGATGGCTCAGAGGTTAAGAGCACCAGCTGCTCTTCCAGAGGTCCTGAGTTCAATTCCCAGCAACCACATGGTGGCTCACAACCATCTGTAATGAGATCTGGTACCCTCTTCTGGCCTTCAGGCATGCAAGCAGAACACTGTATATAAATAAATCTATTTTTTTCTTAAAATGACCATGTGGGTTCTGGGAACTGAATCAGGGTCTTTTTAAATAATTTTATTTATTATTTATACAACATTCTGCCTCCACTATGCCTGTGTGCTAGAAGAGGGCACCAGATCTCAAGATAGATGGTTGTGAGCCACCATGTGGTTGCTGAGAATTGACTCAGGACCTCCAGACCTCTTAACCTCTGAGCCATCTCTCCAGTCCCATAAATAAATCTTTAAAAAAAGGAAACAAGGTTTTAAATAAATACATATAATAAAAAAGAATATAGTTTGTTTCCCAGATTTTGATGAAAGTGATTTGTTTCACTGTGTTTTAACAGGTCTCACCCTTTAACGCTGGCTATGCTGAACTTTAGGTGAGTTCCAGCTTCTGCCTCCCCAGGGCTGGGATTAGAGTTATGAGACATCACACCTGGCTGTTACTTTTTTAATTGAAGCTTTTTAAAAATTACAGTTAAGCCTGGAGTGGTGGCATGCCTGTAAATCTAGTACTTGGGAGGTAGAAGGATCTATGAGTTTGAGGCATGTCTGATCTACATAGCAAATTCCAGGGCAGCTAGGACTAAATAGACCCTCCTTTAAAAAATAAGTAAATAAAAATAAAATAATAAAAATTACATTTAAGAGATTTTTCTGTTTTTTTTTTTAATAGTATTGGTGTTTTACCTGCAAATATGTATGCATACTTGATGTTCTTAGAGGCCAAGAGAGGGTGTCAGATCTAATGGGACTAGAATTATAGACATTGTGAACTACTGTGTGGGTATGGGGAACCAAACTCAGGTCCTCTGCAAGATCAGCCAATGCTCTTAATCACTGAGCCATTTTTCTAGCCCCCAAATTACAAGTGTGTGTGTGTGTGTGTGTGTGTGTGTGTGTGTGTGTGTGTGTTGTGTTGTGTGTGTTGTGTGTATGTGTGTGTTGTGTGTGTGTGTTGTATGTGTATGTGTTACAGTGTATGACATCAGAAGACAACTTTCAAGAGCTGTTTCTCTCTTTGCACCACGTGAGTTCCAGGATCAGCCGAAGGTTCTATGTTCAGTGGTAAGAGGCTTTTAACATTGAGCCCTGATTTTGGCTTTTTGAGATATCATCTCAAGTAACCTAGGCTGGCTACCTTGAACTCTGACCTAAATAAAATAGCCATGAACTTTCCATTCTACTGCCTCCATTCTCCCAGGTGCTGAGATTACAAAAATGCATGATCACACACAGCTTCCTATAGCATTCAATGAAGGCAGGTGGGGTAGTCATGGCGCATGCCTTTTATCTCAGCAGAGTCAGGCTGATCTCCATGAATTCAAGTCCAGCCTAATCTATAGAGTGAGTTCCAGGACAGCCAGAGCTAAACAGAGAAACTCTGTCTGGAAAAACCAACAGAAAAAAAAAATCAGTATTGACTGCCTTGATAAAGAATTTTATGTTTGTCTGGTTGAGAGAGGGTCTTATCATGTAGCTTTGGATGGTCTGGAAGCCCCTGAGTGCTACAATTAAAGGTATGTACTACCACAATCCAGCTTACTATACCATTTCAAAAGTTCATTTTCAGTCAGGCATAATTGTCTATAGTCCCAGCTGTTTTGGAGGATGAGACAGGAACCAACTCGGGCAACACAGAGACACATACACAAAAATTCATGGAAAATCATAAAGTAAACATTTTGGCAAACTTTCATAGATGAACAAAGGCCAAAATTAAAAATACAAAGGAATGATGTTGTCATTAAAGATTTGGTAGACACAGGGGCATCTTTAACAATAATTTCACCAGAATCTTGGCATTCAAATTTGCCCTTTAGGAGGTAAATGGTTATCTTTTGGAAACTGAAACATTATCCCAGGTAAAATAGAGTGCAAGATGGCTTGAATGTATAGGGCTAGAAGGACAGAGAAAAATTAAAGCCACATGTGGCTAACATTGCTATGAATTTATGGGGATGAAATTTATTACAACAATGGCATACTCAGATTAACATTCTTCCATTATCAGAAACAAACCATAAACTAACATATGTTTCTGAGAAAAATATTAAAAGGTATCATGAGAAACAGTGACCAACTACAAAAACAAGGCACCCACAGCTCTACCTTTAAAATGGCTAACAGACAAGCCTATATGGGTTCAACAATGGCCTTTAATAAAAGAGAAATTATAGTCCTTAGAACAGCTGGTACAGGAACAGGTAAATGCTCAGCATATTGAAGAATCAACCAGCCTTTGGAATTCTCCTGTATTTTTATCAAAAAGAAATCTGGAAAATAGAGAATGGTAACAGATCTAAGAATGGTAAACAAGGCGATTTAGCCAATGGGCTCTCTACGATCTAGAATTACTTTGCCTTCTTTGTTACCTAAAGAATGGACTATTACAGTTATTGACTTAAAAAGACTTTTTAATGATATCTCTACAAGAACAGGACAAAAAAATTTGTCTTTGCAGTGCCCACTTATAATTTTTGGCCTGAAAAGAGATACCAATGGAGATTTCTCCCACAGAGAATGTTAAATAGCTTTATTCTGCACCAATATTTGGTATAACAGCCAAGATTAGTGATATTTTATCAATTCCCACAGTCTATCATTTACCAATACAGGGACAAAATCTTATTGACTGACTCAAAAAAAAAAGATACATTAGAAAGAATGTTTGAAGTAAAAAAAGTACTTGCTTGTGTATTACAAATTGCTCCTGAAAAAAAATGTAGAGAAGAGATTCTATTAATTATTTAGGATACAAAGTATGTCAACAAAAAATTAGAGCCTAAAAGGTACAGATCATGAGAGATAGATTGTGAACTCTTAATGATTTCCAAAGATTTCTAGGAGATATTTTCAATTTATGGTCCACTATTTGGGATAAAAAAATCATGAACTGGATAATTTGGTCAAAACCTTAAACATCTATATCTCTTTATTTCCAAGAAAAGTTGAAGTCCCAGTTCAATTATAAATTAAACTGGCTTTGGAGTTGGAGTGTGGCTCTCTCCTTCTCTAAACCCAAGCATACTTATTAAAGAAAAATGCGGGGTTCAGGAGATACACCAGACTCATAAAGGGCCCTAAGCTTTGGCCACATGTGCTTGTGTGCCCACTGGTCTCCCTTATGACAAGGAAATCTTGGTCATCCAGCTCTGACCAAGAGATATGTCTGTAGGCTATGAATAATAGGGATGGAGTACCGAACATAATCTCAAAGAGTGTCAGTCCCATCTGGTAGGGAGAATTTCTAACTCTGAACAGGACAAAGGAGAGAAGAGTCACCCAATCTGCACCAGTCTCCAGGGATAAGTTGGTAAGGAACTTTTTTAGAATTCTGTTGATAAGTTCTTCCTATCATGAACTCTGGGGTCTATGTGACATAATAGTTGGTTAATTGTCTGATTCTATCATAGCAAGAAATCCATACCTGAGTAAGATGTCTTCTAGAACCTTCCTGGCTACCATATGTGCTGTTTTGTGCTTGGTAGGGAATGTATCTGTCCATACTGAAAAAGTATCTATATACAATAGAAGATATCTATACCCATATTTGCCAAGCTTTATTTCAGTAAAGTCTACTTCCCATTAAGATCTAGGCTTCTTCCCTCAAAGTATCATTCTAGGATTCTTTGGATTTGCCACAGTGTTGTTTAGTTGACAGACTTTTACATTTAGAGACTATGTCTAAAACCTTTTGATGTCCAGCTCTGATCTTAACTCCAGGCTGTCTTAATAGATCTTGAATTCTATGGGTGCCCATGTGAAGAAAGTGATGCATCTTTTGAAGTAATTTCTGCCCAAAGAAGAATAATTTTACAGTCTGCTGACTGCCATCATCCCTCCAAGAATTGTAGCATGAGGAGAAATTTTATCTAAGCCACATTCTCCTGGGTGTACTTAGGAATCTTGGGGAAGATGGGAGGTCCTGGATCTACCAAGGACCTAAGGCAGAGCCAAGACTGGGTTTGTATCACTACCTCTAACTGCCAAATTATTGCCCCTTGGGACAGGCTAATCCTCCTTCTGGTGTCCTGGACAATATATTGTGGCCACTTTCTTGGATTTTCATAGGCTTGGAAATGGGCCAGGATTTCTTCTTTGTTTTTAATGGCCTTTCCCTCCACAGTCAATAGTCAGCCCCCTTTCTTTGTATATCGCCCCAAGCACATGGGCCATGCCAAATGCATAGTGGCTATTGGTGTAGATGTTGACTTTCTTCTCATGCTCTAACTCCAGAGCTCTATTCAGGGCTACTAATTCTGTCCTTCGAGCAGAGGTGCCAGCAGGTATTGGTTCAGCCCAAACCACTTCCTCTGAAGTAGTGACTGCACACCCCTCCCCCCATACCTCTGTCCATTCTGAAAGAAGCTACTACTTCAAAAATCAGGCCAGACACAGTGTACCAGCACTAAGATTTCAGAGCAGTTGTGCAAGGGCACTTCCAGGTCTGGGTCAGGTAGCAGGTTGGCTGAGTTTAGGATGGTAAGCCCCTGAAACATTATTCTGGCTGGGTTAAGCAACAGAGTCTGATAGTGAGTCATTCTGGCATTACTCAGCCACCTATAAGGGTTGCTTGAGAACCCCCTCCAGAGTGTAAGAGGTGGCTATGATGAGATTCTGTACCAAAGCCAATTTATTAGCATCCTTTATGAGTAGGGCCATGCTCAAGAATTTAGATCCCAAAACCTTGAATAACCCTATCAAAAAATGGGGTTCAGATCTAAAAAGGGAATTCTCAGCAGAGGAACTACGAATGGCTGAAAGGCACCTGAAAAAGTGCTCTTCATCTTTAGCCATCAGAGAAATGCAAATCAAAACAACTTTGAGATACCACCTAACACCTGTTAGATTGACTAA